>JALRMM010000136.1:0-84497 GCA_026122155.1 Zymoseptoria crescenta | reverse complement strand
GGACAAAAAAATGCCCGCGGAAGACTTAGACTATAAGGGCGCGGTTCGGTCGATAGGAGAGTGCGTCCCGTCTATATAGGCGCTCTTTAAGGGCATATTGGGACTGCTACGGAAGGCGGTCCTAGATAATTATATACTTAGACGCGTAGGTCTTATCGCTAGCCTACTCGGACGAACGAAACATCCACGATATTATAGTTAGTTCCCTAATTAGATAGGACTATACTTTTAGAGTTAAGGCGTAAAGTAGCGAGTAATCGTAGTATTGTCTAGAATGGGTATCTATGCGTCTCTAAAGAGCATATATCGTTACAATCGACAACTACATTCCCTAGCGAAAGACCGGATTACCGACTTCGGGCGAGATTGTTATATATATAGTATCTACGACAATCTGGACATATACTATAAGACTAGGGAGTATAGGTATAACCGCGAGGATAAGCTAAAGCATGTTACGACCGGCATAGTACTTAAAAGCATCGAGGTGCTACTATCTAGTTTAAAGCGAGAGTACTTTCGCGAGGATAAGCCCCTTTAGCTCGCGGATATACTCGAAGGCGACGGCAATCGATACGACACCGTTTAGAAACAAATATCGCGTAATCTTATCGCCTCGGCTATCGTTAGACTATACCCGGATGCGGTTGCTTAGTGTTTAGGTACTATTACCCCCGCGGAGGATGTTCCTCTATATCGCGAGAATCGGACTAGAACATCTAGTATTAACTACGGCACTAGTAGGGAGACCGCTACGGGTAGAGAGCATAAAAACAAGAAGATCGACTAGGACAATGTTACTAGCTTCCCTACGTTTCCTATACTCGATCGACTAAAGGGATAGAAAAGCGTAACGTATACCCTAAATCTTATATTCGAGTACGAAGGGACGACTAAAGGCATATATGCCGTAATTAAGAATATACTTAAGCGACAACTCGGATACCGAGATATATATAACGAATTCCTACGGTAGTAGGAAGTATAGTCCCCGGGGGCTAGTATAGTCGCGGTCGAGACTCGTACTCCTACCGACGATAGTAGCGCCGTCGAATAGTAGCTATATCCGGCGTCCTAGTCTAGATCTTAGCTATTATAGTAGCTATATCCGGCGTCCTAGAGCTCTCCTTCGACCTCCTAACAGTAGTACCTAGTATCCTAGTCTACTTTTTAGCTATCCCAACAGTAGTATCCGGCATCCTAGTCTACTTTTCAGCTATCCTAATAGTAGTATCCGGCGTCCTAGATCTCTCCTCCGACCTCCTAACAACTATGTTTAGCGACCCAGTCTATTATTTAGCTATCCTAGAGCACCGCTACGAGCTCCTAGGCGCTATCCTCGATAGTAGGTAATAGTAACCCACCTAGCGGACGCAATTCGTTAGTCCCGGGTAGCTATAATATACGCGGCCGCTAATCGGGGGCACCTAGAACGCTACCGAATACGTTGCCGAGCGGTATCCTACGAACCCGGTTACTAAGGGAGAAACTAGAACGCTACATATATAATCGGACGAATGTTATATTCTTAATATATAGCGACTAACTATCTATAAAGAACATCCGAACATACCTTAAAGAGGCTCGAGAGAACGATAATACGTTCGATAAGTTGTAATGGGTACTACTATTACTAGGGTTGTTCTATCTAAAGATGTGCCTTATATAGGCGATCGAGAACAACTTTAATAGGCGAGATAGCTATACCGCCAAATTATCCTTAATAGTCTATCGAGGGCTAATAGAGAGGAAGATATACCTATTGTTCTATACACCCTATAGCTATCTAGAGCGACTAACATTGGATAGTTTTGACGCCTAGGTACTAGCATTCGTATACGAAGAGATTAAACCGGCCGTATATAGTCCGGTAGCGATATCGAATTATATACGCGCGCTTACTCGTCGAGGGTTCCCCGAACTAGTCGATAAGGTCTATTAGAAGGCCTTTTCGCAAAAGGCCCGCTCCCTAGATCCCGACTACCTAGAAGGGGATACTATTAAGGCGAAGAACTCGTACTTATCTAAAAGGCATTAGTCGAAAAAGGGCAGTACGACTAATAAGGCTACTACTAGGGCCGATAGTAACGAAGAGCGTAGGAACTACGTTAGATTTCTCTACGTCGTCGAGACATACTATATACTATCGCGAGCCGTAAAGTATGCGGATATCGGACTGCTTCGCCGGGTAATTAACCGATGTATTCTAATCTTTTACGCCAGATTATATAAGAATTATGCATTTATTATGTTATAGATAAAGTAGCTAATAGACATAGAGACGTCCTATCCGATCCTATAGCGGGCTATGTTAGTAAACGGACTTATGAACATAGCTAGAGTAGACGATAGTTAGTTCGAGATCGATAGGACGAACGAATTTCTAAACCGGTACCTAAAAACACTAATAACTAGCCGCCGTAATAGCACCTTCGACGTCGAGAACTAACTAGAAGAAGCTGCACTCCTAGTAACCTATACCGGCTATCTACGAGAGGTAATCGAGGCTGGTTTCGGCGAGGTAATAAATACTAAGCATACATCCCCAAAATCTCTCGAGGAGATACATATAGTCGCAACGATCTATTACTAGGAAACACTACCGACGAAGCTAATCGACTCTAATGCGAACGTAGTCGTACCTTTTTACGCTATAGACCTATATGCTATAGGCGTTAAGAACCTAGTAGGCAACGTGAAGGGTAGCAGTCGACTAGAGAGATTTAATAAGAACGTTATTATAAAGGACTCTTAGATCGTATAGGTAGACCAAGATCTAATACCGGTAAACATAGAACTACTAGACCCGATAACAGATCCTCACCTCCTCCGGATAGCAGCAACTAACCTTATACCCGGACTAATAAGGACCCCCTAGGATCCCGATACCGATGTTAACTCGGACGTTTACTCTAATAGCGACTAACCTTACCTGCCGGCAGTAATGCTATTAATATACCTATTACGTATACGCATTAGACGCCCTTAATATTACACTTATATACTTACTAACTATCCACTTATGCATTAGCACAAACAATTCACGTACAGACCCCCTTTACGGGATATAGATTAGTTATACGACTAACTATGTACGCGTATACGTACTACGTCGACGACGTTAATTGTATAGCTCGTAGAGGCAGCAGGGTAACTACTTCTACCTAACTTTAGTTGCCAAACTTCCTTCCTTCTTTATTAACCTTCCTACACTATCCGACTGCCCTTCTACCCCTTTATCTATCCTTATATTATCCGTCTATTACTACATTATCTATTTAACCTCGCTAGCTACTCGCGCGGTTAATCGACCGACTATATTATCGTTAGGTTATCTTCAAGTGTACGTTCAATTATAATAGAGATTATAGAGATGTACTAACACATAGACAGCTTTACTATAGCACCTAACAAGCCGAAGTCCTAGGGTCCGGTTGCGTACGTCGATTAGTAGATGCTAAACGAGCACTGCGACTAGCTCTAGAAGAACTAGTTCGGTCTAGATAACGTTATTATTAATAAGCATACCGTCGTTACGTTCGTACGCGGTCTTTATACTACTGTCTACTAAGAGGACGGCACTACACTCGAAGAGGTTAATTTATATATCGCTTTAAAAGGAAAGGTCCATTTAAGTATTATAGACCTAGTAGAGGGCTTTAAACAACGCGAGTACGCGCTCGTGTCTAACGTCGAGATTATTAGACGCTTCCGCGATAGTATATACTCGTAGGTACCTATAAACTCCGCTACTAAGCTAGTAGCGATTCTAGCTACGTTCTAGATAGGCGGCAAGATCGTCTCTTCCACTAGGACCTATAAGCGCTACGGCCCTATAGACGCTCCGCTTGGATTTATAAACGACTGCATTATCTAGCCTTACCTAGATCCGGATAAGAGAAAGGCGGGAGAGTACCTTTTCGGAGGTAGTTACACTAACTACCTACTCCACGGTAACTACAACAAGTGCATATTAATTAAGTTACTACCAAAGCCTGGACGATCTTTAGCATAGGCAACGCCTAATCCGATAGAGGGAATAATAGCTAGATAGCGGATAGAGTACGGCTAGGCCGAGGCAAACAAGGCTAGTGGACACTAGTAGGGGGAGGAGAGCCGTCTAGCTTTACTAGTAGTAGAGGCCGATATAAGCGTCTCTAAAATGTTACTCGATATAGCTAACATCCCTAAGATAGTGTCCTACATTAGCCGCGACAACAAACCGCTAGCTAAGCGCGCGAAGCCGTCGGCTATATTAGTTCCATTCTAATATAACTCGCGCGATAATATAGTAGAGTACGCTTAGCGTATAAAGCGCGCTCTAAAGGAGGCGGCACGTATAGTTAGTAAACTAATTAGCGAGGACCCGTACATTATTAACACCTCTAACGAGGAAGATTAGCCTACGCGGCAACGTCTAGGTCGCTAGACGCCGAACCTTCTAGACCTATCCCCTACTCTAGCAACCCGAAGGGCGCTAGTAAGCTTCCTACCGCTATTAGAAGCGGAGTTAGCGGTAGCTAGGAAGTCTCGCATAAAGACCCGTTTAATAGGACGTCGTACGAATAATCCGGATACGGACATAAAGGACGTGTCTAAGGTTACTAGATTTAGGACTCGTCGCACGAGTAATAAAGCCGCCGAGGCGGCTAAGGAGGAGCTAAAGAGGTAGAAGGAAGAGCTTAACTATCGTTAGTAGAACCTCGACGACGCTTAGACGAAGACCCTAGTAAGTAAGAAGACGCCCCGGACTTCGTCCTTAGCGTAGGGTCTTTAGTCTCCGGCGGCTAGCTCTACTAACCGAAGCGGGAAGGCCTTCTATACGGACTTCTTAGTATACGATAATACCCCGTCTAGGACATATATTTCGCGGGGCGGCAACCTACTAGGCAACTTCTTTAATCCGGACTCGCCCGGATTTAACCGGACTCCGAAGAAGACTAGGAATAAGGGTTTAATCGACTTAAATAGGAACGTTGTTAGCATCTTCTCGCACTAGAATTAGGGAAACCCGAAGAAGAAGGGTAGAAGGAAATCTAGTAACTAAAGTAGAGGTAGCGAGCGCGAGCGTTAACTACTTTAACTAATTTTATAAATACGTTTACGACTCTATAAGATGCGACATTAGCAGCCCTTATAGCTTACCTATCTTTAGGATAGCCCTATAGGTGTCGTCTTTAGCGTTAATTTAGCGAGACCCTTACGCGAGTCCCTTTCGATAGCGAAGTGCACTAAGCTACTAGCACTACTATTAGTTGCTTGCCTATTGTTAGGATAGCCCTATAGGCGATAGCTCGAGCGTTTAGTTAAGTGGATTTCAATTAAACACTAAAAGCCTACTTACGTCCACTAGTTCTTATTAAAAGTTGTATACATAGTAACGTAACTAAAAGAAGGAGCTGGAGCCTTAGCTTCCTAGTCGAGATATGTCTAGCTAGTACTACGTCGGCTCTAGCAATAGTGCATTGCCACGTTAGTTAGGCATATTAAGGATTACTACCTACTAGCCGCCTTTAGCTAGGCTAGCGCCTAACGGAGTCCCTAATAGTGTAGATTTATAAGCAGACGGGCAGCTAAGTAGCTCCGCCTAAGGCCTCTAACAATGTAGACCGAGAACAAGACAAAGGGCTTATAGCAATACGGAAGGGACGGGGCTAAATATAGTGGAGTACTAGGCTAGAATACTAGCTGCCGACCGACTAACGGTTAATATGCGCATTCACTAGACGGTCTAACGAGAACATATAATAACTAATACGGACGAAGGAAGCAATTAGACATTATGCACCCCGAACACTAGCGTAGACTATTATATTAATCAGATAAACAACACGACAACGCGGAGTCAAAATAAGTACAACGGCGCGAACGAACTATCTCTCGGATACTATTATTCCTTAGACATTATCTATCGGCTCGATAATAAGTACCTTCTCTAACTATCTACATTAGTCGCCCTTCGCCTATCCTACTAACCTATTACTACCCGTTTAGGTACGTATCGAGCCTAAGCAGTTATGCGTAGCTACTAACATCTAAAGATTACTATATGCTAGCAATACGAAGACACTATCGAACGAAACCCGCGTAAAGGAACTCTCTAGAGGGTGCGCTAACGCGTCCGACATAAGGTCCTATAGCCGAATGCCTTTCTAGATTATAACTACGATAACGTATACGAGCTAGTAGTACGTTACCCTAAGGAATTAGGCGGCATACGTATAGGAAGTAGACATTAGCGTAGCGCTATGCCTAATTCGGTGTATAATAGAAATCCGCTACTATACCGCGAGGCTACTTAGTAGCTAGTACGCGAGACTACGAGTAGATACCTAGTACCTAGGATTCCGTATTATAAGCCGAAGCCGACGTATACTAGGAATAGGTAGAAGAAGGCGGAGACAATTCAGCTAAGCGATTTAGTCTCCTAGAGGCCCGAGTATAACGGAACACTACTAGCGTCTACTAGACGTTAGGTCTTAGGCTAGGGTTCCTATTCGGCCTCGTTAGGACTCGGTAGCGGTATATAGGCTACCGAGTAGAGAAGTATAGACGCAGCGAGATAGCGGATAGAAAAGACGTAAGTACGGGTAGAACGGATAGCTCGAATAAGGTTGTAGGAGGAATAAGGTTCGCTATCTAAGCGCTAGAAATAAGCGCTAGATACGCATTAGATACGGTAAGCATAGGTAGAGAGCGATCTAGCGAGTATTAGGTTAGACAGTAGTAGTAAGGTAGGTAGAGCATAAGGGCTAGCGGGAGGTATAGGAGCGACTAGGTATTTGCTTATAGGCGACTAAGGGTACGACTATTGCGATTAGGCGTAAACAAATTACAATAGAATAATGCTATAACCTATACGAATCGTTTCTAGATGTTAGATAGACGTTCAGACTAATATTTAGATTTTCGGATTTTAGCTAACCCTCTATTACCTAGTTTAGCTATTGCGCTCTTAGACTATATAGGAAGGTGCCCCCGAAGGGGATTAGCGCCGCTAAGTATAGTCTATACGGCTAAGACTACTCGAAGAGGTCAAAACGCTCGTCTACTACCTCTACTATTTCGACTATAATATACCTAACGACACCTCTTCCTTCGAGGATCTAGACTTCCACATCGACGTAGCGGTAATTGCGGACAAATATTTGATCTTAGGACTTATAGCAGTTACGAATAAGAAGTTCGCGTCTACCCTATCCGATCTAGAAGATAAGGAAGACTTTGCCGAGCTAGCGCTTAAGGCGTACGATAGCCCGATGTTGAAATACGGTGGCTAGTAATAGCTAGCTAGCTCTAAATAGTGTATATTAGGATACCTCTCTTCTTGTTAGTAGTTAGTTCTTTAATTAATTACTCTATTAATTGTTCAATTTTAATAGGTTATAAGCCCGGGTTTTGCGCATACTACACTATTTGTTGTTATTGTTTATGCACTCTACTACTACTTACGTAACATACCGAATTTAAGATAACACCTTCTTAAAACCCTAGAATTAATAGCCTCGGTTGCGGATTTACCCGCTACCGCTTAAAAGAGAGGCTAGGCTTAGCTAGCTAGCGTAAAAACCTTTTACGCTAAATTACTAGCTACTTTAATTAATATACTAACCTCCTTACTTTATAACGAAATCGAACGCTAATATAGATACTAGACGAGATATAAGAGGCACCGCATCTTCCTTACGAATAAGATATAACGTATAGCTCGTATCCTTCTTCGATTCTCTCTACGTCGACCTTTAACCTTACTATTACTATTACCTCCTTCGAAGCTATCTACGTCTTAAGAAACCTCTACCCGGACGCCTCCTAGCTAAACGTTCCTTCCTATATATTGTCGAAACGATATAAGAAGAAGTCGCCGCTAGTAAGCTTCTAAAGCTCGATATCGATCTAATCCCTTTCGGATACGAATCCGACTTTAAACCTTTAAAACATCGCCGTAAGGAATACGGATCTCTATCTCTAAGAGCAGTCGCCCTCGATATACCTAATCCTCTATCGCCTACCCTTCGAGACTTCTTTAGACTTATCCCTCTTATACTACCTCCTTTATGTCTTCGGGTCGATAAAGATAGAGAAGACGAATAATACCTTTATTTCTCTCGAGCCGAATCTATACCGCCGTATAAAGGATACGATCTACCGATATACTAAACTCGTAAGATTCTTCGAAGACTATCGGAACCGTCGAACTCCTTTCTAATTATACGACTATGTCTTTAGCTCTAGTAGCTAACAAACCGCTAACCCTATTAGTCCCTCTTCTCGAGGAAAAAGACAACTAGGTTCTCTAGAGCAATAAGATCTAGAATTAACTTATCGCTTTCGGATACGGTGCTGTTATTAAGATAGATAGGCTAGAAAATAATACTATACTACTGTATAAAGGTCCCGACTAGGTTAAATACTAGCGAGATTTTATAGATAAACAAGAGCGCGCTATAGGTGTTATCCGAGATCGCTATAGATATAACGCTAAATAACTTATTCTCGATATAAACAATAAAACCTTCTCTCCTTTTAGCGTACTTACTACTCTTCGCGAGCACTTTATAAAGGGCGGAGCTAGCGAATTCGCTCGTATCTCGACCCTCTAGAATCTAATTATAATAGATAAGGCTAAGGGCATCGGTTACTACGGTTCTAAGATTAGAAGACTATAGAACCGCTTCGCCGAGATTAATTCCTCTTTAAAGATACTAGAGCCGTACGTAGTCTAAAAGTTTATCGCTAGATTACTAGAAACCTTCGAACCGTTTATTACGTCGTTTAACTAAACTAACAAACTTATTCCGAAAACTGTAAACAACGCTACTACTATCGCTACTATTTCCCTCGGAGAAGCAATATCCGCCGTAGAAGATTTCGAAAGTCGTCGAGTCGCTATAAACGCTAGAGAGGAACTCGGACTATATAGTAGTACTCGACGAGGAAACGCTCTATCTAGGCGCTCTATACCTTACGATTAGTATAAGCACTATAAACGCCGTTACTAAGGTAAATACTTCTCGCTAAATCCCGACTAAGCACTAGACTAGTAGAAGAAGCAACAATAAGGAGACTCGTACGAGTCGAAGAAGCGTAAGGTTAAAGACGGAGACGAGACTTACCTTAACTATCGACCCGCTAGAAAGGACAATTCTTATAGAATCGCGCTAACTAGCGACCTCGCCTTTACGAGCAACTCGTCCGGCGAATCCTTTACTTTCTATAAAGGGTTAAATATGTTTAATATATAGGTTATCGACTCCGGCTATATATCCTACCTTATTAGAAGAAAGGACGTCTTTACATTAATAACGCCTATCGAAGGCTATACCTCTCGCGGAATAGGCAGCAACGCTATTAGCCCCTCTTATATCGGCACTATTCGAATACCCGCTAAAGTTAATAGTAAACTACACTAGTTAAACATCTCGAACGTTAAATACTTACCTTAAGTAGGGGTAAATCTCCTATCTCTCGAGATAATTTAGCCTCTTTTCGACAACATTCGCGTATTTAAGAACGGTATATCCTTTATTAAAGGAAACCGAGCGTTTAATAGTACATTTAATAGCGGCCTCCTTATTCTCGACACCCTACCTACTTAGCTAATACCGGGAGAAGACTTCTGCCTTACTACATATAAAGTATAAGCTAGCTAGTCGTAACTCTAGCATAAGCGTATAGGGCATCTCGGCGAGCAAAGTCTATAATGCCTTCCTTAGATAACTACTAGCATAGAATATAACCGTCTCGATAGGCTATATCTATACGAATTATGCGTTATAGGCCGTTTTTATACTAAACCTTATCGCGGACATATTAAACCTACCGAAAAGAAACTCGAGCTGCTTTACCTAGACTCGAATTATAGCCTAAAGAAAGTCCCTAGGTACGACAAATCGAGATACTAGCTTACAATCGTTAACGACTTTACTATAAATACCGACTATAAGCCGTACGAACATGTCCGGGATATGCTTAGCCACCTTTAGCACTATCTAAATCGATACGAGTTAGATGTGTTTAAATGTCGCCGCATTCGCCTTAATTAAGGTAGCGAGTTCTTAACAACGCTATTTAAAACGTTCTACTATAGCGCTAGGATCGAACTCGAGTTTACCTCTACGGAATAGAGCTAATTAAATAGTCTCGCCGAGGTCGTAAATAAGATTATTCTCGAGAAACTCAAACTAACAATACACACTAGCAACATTGCGTAGAAATAGTAGCCTACCGTTGTTTAATTAATAGCCTACTTATGCAATCGGTCCCCTAATTCGAAGTACGGTATTACTAGCTACGAAGCCTTCTACGGCAAACGGCTAGACCTATCGAATATTCGGAAGCTAGGCTTAAAGGCCTATTGTCTTATAAAAGAGGCTAAAGACTGTCTAGGCTATATTAATCGCGTAGAGATTAGGTAGCTACTTAGCTTTAAAGGTAACCGCTAATACCTCGTTATCTATCTATACTAGAAAGAGCCTCGCTAGATTCAAAACGTTATGTTTAAAGAACACCGTAAATACGTCCGAATAGACTCTAAAAGCAACCCTAGCGAAGATAAGGATAAGGCTCCTCTACTTAAGCGCGTACGGCGTAAACGCCCTATTATACTCCTTAGTCCGGTTTAACGTTCGGGGCCAGTACTAATTTTATTAATCGCCGCTCTAGGGGGAGAGAAAGTAGATAAATTAGCGGATAATAAAAGCGACGATAATCTAACTCCTCCTCCTCCGTCGCTACCCGAAATAACGCTAACGCCTCCGCGAGAGCTAATGCCGCCGCCGCTACTAGTAGAAACTATCGACGGCGTACTTCTAGAAGGAATAAAGCGACAACGTTAGAAGAACTTACTCTTCCCTAAAGCTAAATACGCACTATTCTACGTACGCACGAATCCCTTAACGAAGACTCTCGACTAGTACCCTATCCTATAGCAAATAATAATGTATACGTTTCTCGCTACTACTACCGCGGCTTTTAAGCCTTTTAAGCCGCGAACCGTACTAGAAGCGAAGAGAAGCATATATTAGTCTAAATAGCATAGCGCTATAGGCGAAGAGGTTAAGTCTCTACGGAAGAACAAAACCTAGCGACTAAAGAAACGTTCTTAAGTCGCTTCGACCGCGAATATCCTACTAGGGAGATAGGTTTTCAAACTTAAACGAGGACCGAACGGCGAGATCCTTAAGTAGAAAGCTAGATAGGTTGTTAAAGGATATAAACAAGAAGAGGGCTCGGACTACACCGAGACCTTCGCATCCGTTATTAAACTAATAAGCTATAAGGCTATTTTCGCTATTACTACTACGCTAGACTACGAGATCGAATAGATAGACGTTAAAACTGCCTTCCTCTATAGGCTTATTAAGAACACTATCTACGTTAAACAGCCGTACGAATTCGCTAAAGAAGACGACGTTTGCTTACTTAATCGCGCTCTCTATAGCCTTAAATAGTCCCCTCGAACCTAGTACGAGATATTAACCGCCTACTTCGAGAAGATCGGATTTAAGCTACTCGATACCGACATTAGCGTCTTTATCCGAGGTAATGTCTTTATCGCCGTATACGTTAATAATCTACTTATCGTTAGGCCTTTAAAGAAAGAGATTAACGATATTAAAGCGTAACTCTCGAAGAGATTTAAGATGTCGGACCTTAGCCCTTACGCCTACTACCTCGGAATAACTATACGAAGAGATCGCGTTAACCGAAAGATCTACCTCGGCTAATAGGCCTATATTAAGAAGTTCCTCCGCGACTATAATATATAGGAATAGAAAGTAAAGACTATACCTATAGATTCGTACGTAAAGATCGAACTAGTAGAAGAAGGCTATATAGCTTTAGACGAACTACGTAAGAAATACTAATCGGTAGTAGGATTACTAATATACGCTATACTCGGTATACGCCTAGATATCGCCTACTTAGTATCTATTATTAGCCGGTTCTACGCTAACCCTACGGAAGTATACTAGAAACTCGTTAAGCGGATTATAGCCTATCTTCGTTACACTATTTAATTTAAACTCGTGTTTTAGGGAGACCTACGACTACTAAGCGGGTATATAGATGCCGACTAGGTAGGAGACATCGAGACACGCCGCTCTACGTTAGGCTGGATATTTAGCCTTAGTAGCGGAGCTATTAGCTAGTCGTCCAAACGATAGGCGAGAATAGCGCTATCGATAGTCGAAGTAGAATATATAGGATAGACGTAGGCTACGAAGGAAGCTATCTAGCTAAAGTCGCTACTTAATTAACTCCTTCCCGAAGGAAATTAAGGACTATAAGCGATAATTATACACTACGACAACTAAGGCGCTATAGTACTTACGAAGAATCCTACGTTCTACTCTCGATTAAAGCATTTTAGCGTAGACACTTACTTTATCCGCGAGCGGGTATAAGAAGGAGATGTCGAGCTAGTATAGGTCGAGACTAAGAAGATAATAGTGGACGGCCTTACTAAACCGCTTCTAAACTAACAATTCTATATATTTTAGAAGGCAGTCGGACTATTACTTCTATCTATAGCGACAACGCTAAAGTAGCTAGAAGACATAAAGTAAGTTAGCGACTAGGGGGAGTCTAACTAAAGGGAGCCGTGCTAAGATAGCGATAGCGACGTTAATATTGTCGCTATTAATTTTCTATAATAACGAGCTCCGAGCCGGTACTATTTAGAAGGTATATACGAAACTTAAGAACGGTTTAACTAATTATTTATTAAGTTATCGCCGTCGACCTTAAATCCTTATACAAAATCCGAGTTATGTAATCCTCGGCGCTAACCTTAGCGCCGAAGTATAAGGATTTTTAGACTTTAGAACTAAACTTGCTTCCTTTCTTAAACATCCGACTAGGTAATAGCTATAGAAGACTCCCTTTTCCACCGAAACTACAACTATAGAACCGAATCTAGATTCGAGCTTATAGAGAACGAGTCTAGCCGCCCTACCTTAATAAGAATCGACTTAGACTAGTTACTTCCGCTGTCTAATATAGCTAACTTTCTAAGCACTACTACCGGCCGAACCCTTCGATAAAGGCTTAAATAGAGACGTCCCCTACTACCTAAGAACCTCTCTAGCGTGGATTTTAGCGTCCTTACCCCCGAAACCCTCGAGAGTATCTACCGAGATTACTTTACGTCCACCGAACAATTAAAAGACTGCCGTAAAATAGCTAGAATACTATAAGCCTTTAACTAAGGATCTACAGAGAAATACGGTCGTAAGAGACTATATATTTATCCCAGGCCTCTTACCTTCTTAACCGATTAAGAACGGGTAAACTAGTCTACTACGTACGACCACGCTAAAGACTCTAATCTATAGACCGCCTTTTAAACCGCCTATAAGACGAGGTATAAGGAACTTAACCTATATACCGCGAAAACCTAGATCGCCCTAGTTAAAAGCCTATAAGCTAACTAGGTAAAAGACTCTAACTAGAGTTAACGCCCGTAGTACGTATAGGCCTTTACGATCGTTAGTAGCCCTACTAAGCATAGAAAGAATCTATTTATCTACGACTACGACGGGGGGAACCTTATACGTCGATATAATAAGGTTAAGCTAAACAAAGTCTATAGAGGAATTGTTCGATTCTATAACAAAATCAGAACTACCTAGCGAATTAATCGAGTGTTTATAGGAAATATATATAACGATTTTATTACCGATACTATAGATTAGGCTTAATTTAGCGACACTAGCATTAAGGTCGATAAGAACTACTGCATCGGATATACTATGCGCTAGGTTTACAAAATAAGCTAGATAAAGGATAGTTACTTTAATCCGGAGGACAAGAAACACAATTTAAAGGATCTACGGTAGGAATCGTTCGTTAAGATAGAATACCTTACTAAACACTACACCGCTAAGTAAGTAAGTTAGCACTCTTCCCTTATAGAGGGTTTAATAAGGCTAGTAATAGAACAGCTAACGAGGGGGAGTATCAAAATACGGTAGCTGGTAATAGCTAGCTAGCTCCAAATAGTGTATATTAGGATACCTCTCTTCTTGTTAGTAGTTAGTTCTTTAATTAATTACTCTATTAATTATTCAATTTTAACACCCGGAGGTCGTTACTATAGATATGCGCGAAAGCATCGTGAATGCCGTTGTAGAGGTAAAAAAGATAGAGTCTAAGGAAGTGCTAGAGGCAATACGCAATTAGGGCGAGTTCGCTACCGACATCGCCTTAGCTATACAAAAGAAAGTCGACCGGACTAGGAGACCGAACAATAACTAGGTAAGAGACGAGTAGTAATCGAGTTGCGAGGCGCTACGGCGGCCCTTTAACGTACGGAATAAGCACATTGTAGTAGCTGTTGAACTTCAGAATATGCGACGAACCTAATAAGTGCCTTTATTAGAGTAACTCGAGGAGGAGCTCGCAGTTCTGGGAGATAAGCCGGTTCAAATCTATTGTAGGATACCTCGATTTTAACTTTAGCTACATTACATATCGTAACTTGCTGCTAGGATAGCGCCCTAAACGTAAGTTTGGGCTACTACGAGGTATTTAGTGAATTAGATCTTTAACGATATCGCTATATAGATATTAATTAACACACACAGCACTACTCGTTACACCGTCGCTATGCTATCGTTGTCGTCGCCGTTACTAAGCCTCGTACTACGGCTACCGCCCTTACGAATACGCGTCCCTATCTTATCGCCTCGCCCTACTCTTATATACACGCTTTTATCGCCCTTACGCCCTCTTAGCGGTAATCTTAACTAATCTCGTACACCCTTCGCTATACTACGCCTACCGCCCGACTATAACTACCTCCGCGAGGAAATCGAGCTTCTACTATACGTCTTAGGACTAAGCTACGACGCTATAAGAGCATAGCTAAGAGAGCATAAACAGGTGGACATATTAGGTCGCTCGTTTAGAAAGTAGATCGCTACTTAGGGGATTACGACGAGGCTACGTAGGGATAATCTTAGTAACTATAATAAAGAGCGCCTACGTGCGAGGATTAAGGAGCTATTCTAGGGCACGGATAAGAACGATAATATATGCTACCGGATCCTATAGATTAACGGCTTTAAGCTCTCGAAGTAGCAGTTCGTTAAGTTAAGGAAGTCTATAGGGTTCTACTAAAGAATCCCGAAGGAGGATAGGCCGACGTACGACGAGATTATTAAGGGTATATTAATTAGCGTAATTTAGGGTAGAGCGCTAGAGGACTACGGATATCGCAACCTTATAAGGGAGATGCGGAAGGAGTTTAGGCTTATCGGAAGGTCCTAATCCCAGCGCTCTTAGTACCGGTCTTAGTGCCGATCTTAGTACTAACCTCTATATATAGGGACCGGATCTTTAGCGTTGCCTACCGCTTGAATCCTACACTATTTCAAGTACGCCGCATTAGTAAGCGAGTCCGTGTGCGTTCTTATCTTCTAAAAGCTAAGGGTCCGGATTACATATAGTCGGTAGATGCATATTATAAGCTAGAGCTATTCGGTATCTAGTTCTATTACTACATTAATGTGTATTTACGCAGGATTATATAGGCCTACGTCGGCACTATAGCCAAGACGAAGTTCTTAGTATTCTGTTAATATCTCGGTGCAGTTAGTAAGCTCGGACGGACGCCGTAGGTAAGGATCTTAGTGCATATCTTAGTGCATTGCCCTCGGTTTCTAACCTCTATATACATAGATTATACGCGCTAATTACGGCGTTAAGACTCCAATAATAGTAGACGCCTATCTCTACTTCCGTAAGCATTAAGAAGGCCACTAACTGCGCTTTAACAAGGGCTTCTAGTATATAACTAGTAAGGGCAACAACACGATTAAGCGTTTCTAGGGACTCGGTACAACGGCAGCGTTTAATAGGTAGCGTAACTTCTTTATCGAGATGCGCAATGCTCGCTACTATAACGAGGATTAAAAGGCTAACCGTATCGCCTTCCTCGCTATCTATATGCCGATCCTTCGATACACTATCTAGAAGTTCGTTAAAACCCATAATCGCTACCGCATCCGGAAGCATACTAAGATCCCTAGCTATGTTAATAGTATTCTAAATACGCTCTATAACTATCCAGAGTTAAAGGGAACCGAGCTATATAGTATCGCCCTTAACACTACGTATCCGGAGATATAAGAGATAATCGACCGGAAGGACGAGTTCGGTAAGTATACGATTAGCTAGGGATTTAGCTAAGATCCACACCAAGATTAGGCTGTTAGGTTACACTAGCGGCAAGTGCTAATATACATATGCAGACCTCGTTTCGTATCTTCCGGCAGCTACTATATATTAGGTTAACTACGTACTCGCTTCCGCTAAACTCCCTACTAAGATAACTAGCGAGGAGTCCACCGCTACTAGTAACAAGCTTTATATTATTATATATCTTTATCTCCGTGCTATAGCTACCGCGCATTTAGCCGCCGGTAGTGCATTAGTAGAGTTTAAGACGTTAGTATAGGGTGCAGGCCTATAGCTAAGGGATCGCATAAGGTAGGTATTCGTAGAGAACGGCTTCGCTCTATAATTAAGATAACGGCTAGGATTACGCTAAGATCGATAGCGCATAGTAGACAGCCTCCTTAATAAAAACTCTACTTATTCCCCGTCCTCCGCCTTTTTCTTGCCCTCTACTCCCTCCGCTTCCTTAATTATCCCTTAATTAATTCTTAATTATGCCTACATTTACGAAGTTCTACATAGAGAATAGAACTCCTTACGTTAGACTTACTAAGCACTATAGCAACTACGGCTATAATCTACTAAGCACCGAGACACGTACTAAGATTACTACTATCGCCTCTACCGCTCTAGTAAGCAACCCTAGCACCGGCGTATATAAAGGATATAGCGTTATTTAGTCCGGTCGTGCTAATCCAGTTCGATAGAGCACTTCTAAGAAGCACACTCGCCCTACTAATACTAGTAGCCGTAATCTATTAGTCGCCTACGCTACTTAAGCTACTACTACCGCTAATGCTACATTAACGGTGCCCTATTTAAGTAAAGCCGGTCTATTATTATCGCCTCTAGCTAAGTCCAAACGTAGTAGACCGTAGGTCGAGACTCTATAGGAGGTTAGCATTATATGCACGATACATACCGTTAAGGTAACTACTAGCAATACGGTGCCGGAGTATAGCGGATAGACCGACCCCTTCGAGTGGACTAGCTAAGGCGTCGTAGACGAGATAAGCGCTACTCTTAGTGCTATCTTAAAGGAAGAGCGTCGATTCTAGCTACTTAAATACCTCCTCGGTAAGAGCTACTACGCTCAAAACCGCGTACGCCGGCGTCTATATTACGACTACTTCCTATCTATTAGGTACAATAACCTCTATTAACCCGTTAAACCCGGCTATACGAGCACTATATCTACTAATATTATCCGGATGCTAGGCCCTTTTATTACTAACAACACGATTAAGCTCGTTAAGGCGACCGTATACGTTACCCTACTTATTAATACGGACAACCGCTATAACTGCCGAGGGGGATATGTCCGTATATACAAGGACGATCTAGCGTTACGCACTACTAAGGCTAGCTACATATACCTACTAGGCTAGCGTATATACGAGGATAGTAGAGTAGAGAAACCGGATAGTTTATTTACGCCGTCGTCCACTAAGCCGAAGGACGTAGACGAATTTATTAAGGAGCTCGCTACTGCTACTAATAAGAGCGCTGCTCTTAGCTCTAATCTTACTACTAGCAAGGGCAAGGGCAAGGGCAAGCAGCTAGACAAGGACAACTAGCTAGCCTATAAGATCGCTACGTACGCCGCTCTCGGTAGTAACGACGACGATCTTAGCGCTAATCTCGCTATTAGAGCCGCCGTTGCTAACTCTATTAAGATAGCGCCTACCGCCGGTCCCTCGAGGACTAGTAAACGTGCTGCTAGCTTAGAGCTCCAGCCGTCCTTACTAGTAAGAATTGACGACTTCCTTATTATCCTCGATAACGATATTAACACCGCCTCTAGCTCGTAGGATACTATAGCCTAAGCTAGAGCGGCCGTTGCACGACGAGCTAAGGAGAAGGCGGACGAGTCTAGGCTAGCCGTATTACTACCGCTATAGACACCGGTTAAGGTAGTAGCATTACTACCGCTATAGACGCCGGCTAAGGTAGTAGCATCCTTAACGTCCTCCGGAGTAGCTAATACGAGAGCGACACAACTATCCTTAATAAAGATAGAGGCTAGCTAGAAGGAGGCTAGCCTAGTTAAGCGTAAGCTATTAGCCGCGATGCTAGCCCTTACGCTAGTATAAGAGCGCTCTAAGATCGTAAACACGCCTATTAAGCCGGAGGTAGACGTAGACGAGCCTGTTATTAAGGAGCCTGTTATTAAGGAGCCTATTGTTAAGGGGCCTATAGTTAACAGGCTACGTAGAAATAGAAGGAAGCGACTACTAACGTAGAAGAAGGCTAAGAGCGAAGGTCTTAGTGCGGAATGTATAGGGGTAGAGGTATATAGGATTAGAAGCATAGGTAGCTTAGCATTAACATTAAGTATAAAAATAGGTATTATTCGGTAGCTCGAGAGCTAATCTTATCGTATCTTAGTGCAATCTTAGCTACTTCTACTCCAATGCCGCTAAACGAGCCTTAAAAAGCTTATTAGTCTCTAAGAACGATAGATGCCTCTCCTTAAGGCCTCTAATCTTACTACGAAGTCTATCGATCTTAGTCTTATATATCTCCTTTATATAGAGGATGTTACGCATTGTTCTATAAACCTTGTCCGCTAACTCTACCTTCGCCTCTATTAAGTCCACTACCTCCGACTATAATACTACTACCTCCGACTGCAATACCGCTACCTTTGCTCCTTTATCTATAATACTAAGACTATCTTCGACATCTAACTCCTCTTTTACTATAATCCTAGCGCCGTAGTTAGCCTTACTACGGCTAAAGCAATATCTATAAGTCGTAGGCTTAGAGTTATCCTTATAGGCGCGATAGACGTAATTCGTATTAATATAGAGCCTATAAGGCGAGTACGTAGCTTGTCCTAGGATAATTAGCTAAGATTAGGCCGAGATTAGCCTAGATCGCCTAGATTAAACTTACCTTCCTCTATCTTCTACACTCGTCCTACGTAATTATATCGTATAAGCGTCTAACGACCGCTCCTCCGGACCTTCGTATCTTTTAATTAAGCTTTAGTAAGGGCTTCCTTCTAGTTTATAACGCTAATATATTATAGAGCCTTCTAATCGGCGGTAGTCGGTATACGGTAGATACGGAGCTCGATAGGTAGAGCCGAAGGCAATAGTAGCGGTAAAGTAGTATCCGTAACGCTTACTAGAGAGTCTACGCGTATAGGGGGTAGTAAGTCTACGCATATAGGGGGTAGTAGTAATAAGGAGTCGTCGCGTATAATAGCTAGCGGTAGTAAGAAGTCGTCGCGTATATCGTACGGCGTAACGGAGTTAATATCGAAGCCTTTTTACGTATTAAGAGTAGTCTAAGGAGGTATAAGATCGTGGGCGAGAGCGTAGAGAGTAGTAGTAGTAGTATTTGAAAGAAAGCGCGGTAGAAGTTTTATAAGAAGAAACGGCTACTTACTAGTATTATAAGTTACTTACTGCTTATTAATAGCATATAACAATACGGACACATACTAAGATTACGATAGGACGCATTAAGAGTACTATATAGACAATAGGAGGCATTTTGATAGAGTAATGTTAATATGCACGTGACTAAATGGCTAAATACCTCGTAGTAACCCAAACTCACGTTTAGGGCGCTATCCCAGCATTCCACCTCTTTAGCATATTATCCTCTACCCATACGTCATGCTAACCCATACATTTTAAAAGAGCTGGCGCAGGATCGCCTGACCGGCTGGTGGAAGGTGCTTGTAATACCGTGGCGCACGGCAACGAGGAAGCAGCGGCAGCAGCAATCTCCATCCGCAACATCGGTCTTACCTCCAGAGTACCTACACAGAAGATTTGCGGGGGCAAAAGAACCGTTCGATGGAATGCGCTCGATATGAGCCAGTCCAAAAGTACCTCAGACATCTATGCAGCTCAATTACATCAGGCGTATCCGACCTTACTAGCACAATCGTCCGCTAGCCACATGGTATAAGCAGAGTTTACTCTACCGAATAGCTCAAGGGGACTTAGGTGACTGGCTATTGGAAGGCTCCATCAACGGTAGAAGCTTTGACGTGAGTTTTATTCACTTCACTTCAAAGCGCAGCCAGACTAGGTTTAGCCCCGCTTGAACTCTCTGCTGACCTGCGCCGGGCTTGTCAGCGTTTACTTCTCTCCGCCAACACCACATCACTTCCTCCTCCAGCAGTCCGAGTGCAGCATGGCGTCTCTATACAAAGACAAAACCACGACCGCTTTCTGCGAGCGTTTCGCTGGGTATCACGATAACGACAAGCTTTCCGACTTCACGATACTCTGCAACGGGCGCAAGTGGAGCGTCCACAAGTTTGTGCTATCCGTCCATTCTGACGTGCTGGACTCGTCCTGCAACGGCGGCTTCAAGGTACGTTTGCAGTGCGCTGTAAAGACTCGATTAACACAACCGCCAGGAAGCAAACCAGGGCATCCTCGACCTGTCGGAATATTCGATCGTGGAGGTAGAAGAATTCGTCTACTACCTCTATCACTTCGACTACAACATCGTCAACTACGAATGCAGCACCCATTTTCAAGATTGCTTGCTCCACGTCGACATGGCAATCATCGGGGACAAGTATCTTGTTGCCGGCCTCGTCGCTCTTGCAGGAGAGAACTTCGGCCGCAGTATACTCGCCCTGGACGTATCCGGCCACGAGAGGTTTGAAGAACTCGCGGAACTTGCACTGAAAGCATACAACGGCCCACCGGCCACCAAGACCATTCGGAGCCATATCGTCAACACAATTCTCGAGCTAGATGAGGAATACGTGCTCAGGGCGAATTCGCGACAGACATCATCCTCGCAATGCACAAGAAGCTGAAAGAGGCAGAGATGAAGGCCCTGGAAGCTTGACCACATCACTGGTCTTCCGACACTTTGTCCGAGCGCTTCACCTGCACACATCGGAGGGCACTGCGGCGGGCGAGATCGCATCAGTATGGGTGCGTAGGTTGGTATCGTAACTCGCAGCGGCCTGTGTGCATACCTAGACAGATCAACTCTGAGGCCTTCCACTAAAATCCATCCACTTCACTTCACTTCGTAAGCCGCATTCTCCTTCCTGACACTCGCATGTGACTTCGAAGCGATTCACATCACCCTCTGAACGTGACGTTTCGATCTTACTTATCATTTGTTAGTACTCATATATGAGATGGTGTTCTGTCAGAAACAAGTCACATAACAAGCATAGGACCCTTCCGCTTCTTCTTTCCACTTCGAGACTACTTCACAACTTCCTCACTTCACAACTTCCTCGTCACTATCGTCACCATCGTCACCATCGTCACCATCGTCACCATCGTCACCATCGTCACCATCGTCACCATCGTCACCATCGTCACCGTCAACAAACATCAGTCATGGACCTGGACTACGAGGCTCGGCTCGCCATCGGCGGTCGTTTTGCGAAATACCACAACAGCGACATTCTGTCCGACTTCAAGATCAAATGCGGGTCGACCATATGGAAAGTCCACAAATTCGTGCTTTCGATTCACTCCGATGTGCTAGCAAAGTCCTGTCATGGCGAGTTCAGGGTCAGTGCCTCACCACCCCAGAGCCATGCTTGTAACCGCTCATACTGACGATATAGCCAGGAGGCGAAGGACGGCATCCTCGATCTCTCGGAGCATTCGGTTGCACAGGTGGAAAGCCTCGTCTACTACCTCTACCACTTCGACTATGAAGAGCTGGGCGTCACTAATACCGAGAACCTCTTGTTTCATATCGACATGGCAATCATTGCGGACAAGTACTTCATCACCGGCTTGAGTACTCTGGCAGATGAGAAGTGCTGCAATTACCAACTCGAAGTCCTGACCGATACTTCACTCGCCGAGCTTGCAATGAAGGCCTATACGGTTCCGCATGCCACCGGCGAAGTCCGCTGGAATATCGTCGACGTCGTTGTGAGCGAGGCAAGATTGGAGCAGGATCAGGATTGTCCATTGTCGAGCGCTATGCTCAAGCATGCGGAGTTCGCATCGGAGATAGCGAAGGCATTGCAGCGCAAGCACTCTCAAGTGCAGAAACAGTTTGAGCAGTTCCGGGTCAAGAAGAGAAAGCTGGACAGCTGAGGTATCGGCGGTCAGGTCCTCGACAATTTCCCTGGCTCCGTCTCAGAGGTCATGTGCGCTGAGGATTCTTTACAGACTGGGTTGGAACGGGGCCAGATACCGAAGAGCAAGAAGTGCCAGTCCGGAACATCAGGCCGAAACCAAAGGGAACCTGACCCAGACAGATGGGCTCGGAGAGTTGAGTCGCACACAAGAGTAGTTCGGTACCCTGGAAGTAGAGCAAATCTACTCACCAACGCCATGACCCCAGGGTCTCCCAACCGCTGTGAGTCCAATGAATCCCCCCACTCCACCCATCCCTCCCTACAAGAGCGCAGATGAAGTGAAGAGAAAAAGCTTTGGTATAAAACAAGCGAGCAATCATCAGAATTTCCCCATCACCTTCCCTC
This sequence comes from Zymoseptoria crescenta, assembly GCA_026122155.1. Lineage (NCBI taxonomy): Eukaryota > Fungi > Ascomycota > Dothideomycetes > Mycosphaerellales > Mycosphaerellaceae > Zymoseptoria > Zymoseptoria crescenta. Next base: position 61,870 of record JALRMM010000136.1, on the reverse strand, counting down.
CCCAAAAATCCCTCTCCCTCTCTCTACCCACCAAGCTTAAACAACGAAACCAACTTCTCCCTCGAATCCTCCATCGTGTCCGCCGCCATCTCCTTCAAAAACGTCGCCCCCATATTCGGTCCAAACTCGGTACTATCATCCAGAATCTTGATATGGATGTTGTCGTCAAACAGCAACAACGCCGCCTTGATCGTCCCCGTCGTCGGCCGCTCAAAGTAATCGCTATCCCCCCCCGCCACGTTCCCGTGCAGCGTGCTCTTGCACCGGGTGTCGCCCGACGCCAACACCTCGAAGATGTCGAATTCGCCGCACCCGGACGTCCAGCACGAACACTCCTCGGCCCCGTACTGCAGCGTGCGCGGGATCTGGCCGTTGAGCATCCAGATGGCGGGCATGTTGGTGTTGTCGTACATGTTGTCGCCGCTCGTGCCGTCGTCCGGCATGCCGAATTCGAAGAAGAAGGCCTTGCTGGGGCCGCCGAAGCCGTGGTAGGCGACCGTGCCGTCGCGCACGTACCCGCAGGATCCGTCGGTGCAAGGCCGGTCGGACATGATGACGACTTCGGTCTTGGAGGCGAGGGTGCAGTCTTCGAGGATTTGGGGGGAGGAGGCGCCGCTGGCGCCGTCTTTGCTGGCGTAGGAGAGGGAGTTGCCGAATTTGTAGTCGAAGCAGCCGGATTGGTCGCCGCCTTGGTGGTTGAGGAAGACGAGGCCTTCGGCTGTGCCGGCTTCGGAGTTGTAGTAGGCTTGACGGCACCAGTTTCCGGTGGCGTCGGCGGGGTTGGAGTGCCCGCCGAAGTCTGAGGATGATGAGCTGTCTTGTCTGTTGGGAACGGCCGCGGGAGCTGGATTCGCTGGTGCCGGGGCTGGAGCTGGGGCGGGAGCTGGGGCGGGAGCTGGAGCGGGAGCCGGATCAGCCGCAGGAGGTTGGTAGCCTGGCGCGGCCGGAGCGTCAGTCGCAGCAGCGGGAGCAGCGCCACCAGCGTAGTTGTTCGCCCAGGTCTGCCAGATGCCATTGATCTGGGCAACGACCTCATCACCCAACGCACGCTTCTTCTCCTCCTCCGCATGTCTCTCCTTGTGCATGTGCGCGTGACCGTGACCGTGCCGCTTGTCGTGAACATTGCGGCGAGCCTTGTATGCTGGAGCCGAGGCCGTAGGCGCAGGAGGTGGTGTAGTGGATGAGTTGCACGGCATGTAGACGGCGAATTGCTTCAGGAGCAAAGGACCGCGGAAGTGCATCGACACATCTTCGTCGAGAGGCGAGAGACTGCCGCTGTAGCCATATGGTGAGCTGCTGCATTGACCGGTGGTGGAGTCCATGCTGGTGATCTTGTTGTAGGAGCCTTGATGACCTACACCAGTGTAGGTGATGGCGTTGACCTTTTGGCAGTAGAAGTTGTCTGGTGCGCGGATTAGACATGCATTGATATGACCCGATGGTCGTGGGTGCTATCAGCCTTACTATTATCATCGACGTGGCCGTCTTCGCACAGGTCGGCGGACACCGTAGCAGCGAGCAATGCTGCGGCGGCGATGAAAGACTTCATGGTGGTGATCGATGTTCCGTCGCGAATGTTGTTGGTCCGCGTAGGGTCGTTCACGACGTGATCTTGGAGAAAATGGTCGTCGGGTAAAGGCCTGCCGATTGTTGGGAAATTCCTGGTGAATCCGGCGTTTGTTGTTGACCAGCAATTGTCGCCACAGCAATGCCGTTTGCTGCGTGAGCGTTGTTGATTTTTCAAGGAACGACTGAAGGTGAATGGAAATGAATGTAGGGCAATGAGCGGCGACGACGACCAAAGCGACGAGAACAAATCGAAAGGAAGAGCGCACGCAAGACACGAGGCGAAGGAGGAGGTCGAAGGGACGGAGTCGGGGGATGGATGGGGTCGGGCAGGGGACGCTGGTTGTCTGAGATGAAGGCGACGCGGAACAGGGCTGCGGCTTGCGTGGGCGTCAAACGAATCAGCGCTAGAGATTGTCTTGCTCTTCCATGTAATCTCGGGTGTACTTCGATTCGACATGCGGATTGCGGACGCCTGCTTACTTTTGACTTTTGAGACTTGCTCTCCCCCGCCTGGAATGCCCTGCTCCATGCATTCACCGACACGTCCATGTCGACTACATACTGTCATGTTGTTGCTTGGCAGGAATGTAAAGGTGAACGCGAAGATCGCTTCTCACGTTTCTCCCTTGCCCAACATCGGGTCTAGATCGGCCGTTGTTGTAGAGGCGAAGCTTTTCCGCTCCATGACAAGCAATGCCAATCCTGTCGCGACCGATTCACCACCCCACATGCGGGGACCCTGTTCAAGAGGAAAGTGGTTCACGAGAAGTGTGAAGCTGAAACATCGGACACCTTTTGATCAAAGTGTGTGTATGTGTGTGTGTGTGTGACTGATGAGATGCACCTTCAGTTGCACGACATGTCGTCCGCGGAAATATACGCGACCAGCGGCTGGCGGATGTCGGCTGCTGTGATACGGGGACAAACCCGGTAAACGCTCATCCGGATACTGCGGACTGCGCGTGCGCTTTCTCCGCTGCATGTTACGATTGAGCTGCGATGATGATGGAGCATGGTGAAGTTCTGCTTGGACAGTTTCGGCAGGAGATGAGGATAAGCTCAATTGAAGACCGCGCCGGTAATGATTGCTGAAGCTTGATTACGCGGCATGTCGATCGACCAGCGATACATGAAGATCGCCTTGCCGTGCAGCCGAAAACTTTGGCTCGCGATTCACAGATCCATGACCCTGGAGCGAAAGTGAAGACAATCGAGGCAATCTCGCTGTCGCAGTTCACGACAGTCATGACGGTGAGCGCTGACATGTTGCAGATGTGTACAACGACGGAACACTTGAATGATGGACAGTAGCGCAGTGCCATTATACCGGTGGAGTTTCCTGTGTGAACGGCTCGACTCGCGCTCGCTGCAGCGTTACGCACGATATCAGATCGTCTGCAATCTGCAAGTTCTCACGCGGTGACTCGGGTCATGATGACCCGGCGTGATCATTCGCCGCCGACATGGTAGATCTTATTGCGAGTGTGAGGGTGTCAGCAAGTCAATAACACCACAGATCACAGCATGTCAACAGGCGAGCTCGGCAGCCTAGTGACTGAGTACAGAATCGCATGGCGAGACTGAAAGAGATGCGAGACCAAATCTGTAGAACTACCCACCAAACCGACAGACGCTGCATAACGAACTTGGTTCAGTAGTGCCACTGGAGAGCCGCACGTCGCCTACTCGTGGTCGTTGAGACGCTGCTGAGAGATGATCGGGATTCGTGCGTTCAAAGCAAGTATTGATTTCGTATACAAACGGCGGACACGGCATGTTTCAGCAGTTGTGCCTTCGCTGTGCTTACCGCACCCGTGAAAATCTGTAGACCAGTCAGCAGCCAATCTCGACGCATCGATGTCGTGAAAGCAATGTGCGAGAGGTGAGGTTTTGTTCAGATAGTCCGTGGAAATCATCGTGACCGAGAGGTCACTAACATTAGAGGTGCCTAGCAAATGTGCTGTATTCGATCATGTAGGAGGGACGGAGGTGGGAGTCGGATGGGTGGACTTACATTGAGGTGTGGAGAGGCGCGATCGACATCTCGCCAATGGTCTCAGGTCCGCGATGAAATCGAGCGCGTTGGCGATGATGGAAGATGCGTCGTGTCTGGCGAGGTGGCAGTGATGGATGGTCGTGGTGTGATGGATGCCGTGGGCAGGTTAAGTCCGTCTGAAATTTTCCAGGTTGCTTCGACCATCCCGCTTATGTAAGCTGCTTGGCTCCCGTCTCCACATCGAGAGACGGAGTTCGCTCTTCAACAAGACCAACAGCACACAGGGCACGACCTTTTTGGCGGCCATCTCAACACTGCCACAACGATCGACACGAGAGCTCTGCAGACGTGGAACTTGATCACGCGGTTCTGATGAAAACAGTTCCAACAACCAAACCGTTCTCGCATCCCGATTGTTCCACCACGATCGCACCAAAGTGAAGCCGTTCAACCCGTTCTCACCTCCTTCCACATCCACCTCGCCGTACTTCGCCAGGACCGCCATCCGCCAGATCCCACGGCTCGACCCATCGATTCGAGACCACCGGTTCAAGGGCAACCTTCGGGTTTCTCGGCGACGCATTCGCAGCCGACTCCACCACCAAAGACTTTGAGGTACCCCGGAGTGTTGTTGTCATCCTGCGTTGAATTAGTCCTGTCTTCGCGAGGGTCGCAGTCTATGCCTGATGTCTTACACCGAGATTGCAGCCACCACACTGACCTTGCGGCCAGCAGGCGTCGCCGAGAGCGAGTGGGAGCCCGGCAAGGCAGAAAAGAGCGGCGGCGGCGAATGTGAATCGCATGTCGGTGAGCGGCAGTGAGCTTCTTGATGATCGTTGGATGTTTGGTTGTGGTTGTGGTCGTGGTTGGTGTCGTTGCGATCGATGTGGGCTTGTTGTGGTAGCAGTACGCAACTCGATGTCGGTAGGCTGTGTGATCAGAGGAAAGGAACGAGAAATCAAAGTGAGGAACAGCGGCGTGATATCCCTTCTTACGCACAGGGGAGGGTAATCCTGGCCTTGTTCGAGGCTGCGTCAGTCGTGTCATGCTGACCGTGGAAAGTCAAGTCCGTACAGGTCCTATCCCACAAGGAAGCAAAAATACTCCGCGACCCTGTAAGAGCATTCCGACACCTCCCAGCCGATACCAATTCTTGAGCAAACGTAGATGCTCAAACTTCTTGCAGCGTCAGAAGAACATCATCCGCTTTATCGACTATCCATGCTTTTCCTGAACGTCGGATAGAACTATAGATTGAGGACCAAGTCCGACTCTTGAGCATACCGAAGTGAGAACTCTTCCGCCGGGCTATTCTATAAACGGACCGTGAACTGCGTACGTGAATCAGTGCTGACGTTGAATACCAAATCGGGGCCCCTTTGCGCAGGTATCGTCGACTTCACGGCTCTGCATTGGACCGGAGATGTCGGTATCGTCTCCAGCGGCCAGGCACTGCTTCATGGTCTTGGTCCAGAGTCTCTGTCCTGGCATAGTTCTGCAGGAGTGACTCCCACCGTCGGAAAGCCAATCGAAGCCCTCTTGAGACAGTGATCGAAGACTTCGCGAGCGGACACTGGCTCGGACAGGCCGGTGACCGGGTTCACACGGATTGTCAGCAGCATCAGCAAGTTCAGCCACCATCGAGTTGGAAAGGCACTCCGATCTGGCAAGACTTGCCGCGAATGTCGAGTTACGGAAGTCGTCTCATCCACATGGTCCTACTCCCAGTGGGAACCCCGATCGACGCTGCTGCAAATACTCCACCATCTCCATCTGTCCCCTGGCACTAGCAAGCTGCAGAGCCGTTCGATGCTGATCACCAGACCGGGCGTCGACATCAGCTCCAGCCTCCAGATGAAGCTCCGCGACTTCAACATGCCCGTTCTCAGCAGCAGCAGCAAGCGCCGTGACACCATCAAAGTAAGAACCCGAAGCCTTCACGTCAGCTCCGGCAAGCAATAGACGTCGCACAATCTCGCAGTGTTCGCCACGGGCAGCAGCTTGCAACGCCGTCACACCTTTATACCTCGAAATCGAAGCATTGACATTCGCGCCAAGAGATAGCAGCAGGTCAACGATCTCCGCATGTCCATGCTCGGCCGCTGCCTGCAAAGAAGTTCGTCCAAAGTTGTTGGCGATCACATCGTTGACCGCCGCTTCACGCTCAACGAGCATTCGAACAATGGCGATACTTCCGCCTTCCGCAGCAGCCGGCAACGGAGTCCGCCCACAATATCGATGTGCCGCAGCATCAACTCGCGCGTAATGTGCCAGCAACAGGTCGACGACTTCTTCATGACCAGCTCCAGCGGCCAACGTGAGAGCTGTGCGGCCTCCGTTGTTCCCGCCAGGAGCATTCACCTCTGCCCCCGCTTCCAGAAGAGTATCCACGATGGCGACATGTCCGACACCTCGAAGAGACAGACTGTTTGAGTTTGCTCGGCTGATCTTCTCATCGACGGCTCTATGTTCGCCAGGATTTGACTAATTACAGCAGTGATAACAGTTCCGAAGGCCTCGCAAACAGCACCCAGCGGTCCTCTGCTGAGCGGGGGCCCATTCTGTGCTCAAACTCCAGTTGCTCATGCATAAGCACTTCGGACTCCATCGCACTCATATTCCCATATTTCACAGTTCCCCAGTCTAAACGCCCTCTGTTTGCTGAAATCAATTACAGCACAATCATCAACTCCGGCCTCTTCATCTGGTCATCATCGATGGCAGGGTAGTACGGGACCATCGCATCAGCACTCTGCACATAAGCATCGTTGTACAGTCTCCAGTACGGCGTGCGCACTCTTCTCGCAGGATGGAAGAGTCCAGCCCAGACGTAGTTCATGGTCGCGCCTGTTCCGACACACAGGCGAATGGAGTCGATAGCCTCGATGATGCGATCAATGACGTGAGGGCTGGTCTCGAAGATGTTCGGCCAGAGAAGGTTGAGAAGATGCATCATGGCGTCTTCGCATCCGAGGCCGACCACCCCGAGAGCAACGTGCTTGACGACGCTGGCGGCTGTCTGGCGATGCACCTGATCGCGATCGATGAGGGCGTCTTCTAGCAGAGGCACAACGGCGTAGACATAGTCTTTGCCCATCTCGCCAATGTATTCGAAGAGGAAGGAAAGTGCCTTAAGCACGCCATTCTGCACATTGAGCTCTGGCACACGGTATTCGTTCATCAGCGCTGGCAGCACGGTGAACGGCGCGCAAGTCTCTGCCACGATGCCAATGGCGACGGCAGTACACACTCTTGACTGACGGTCCAGCACGCGGAGGTTGTTGAGAAGTGTGGCCAGTACATCCTGAGGTCCAATGGCTTTGGCGATGAAACCGAATGTGTTGTTGGCTGCTCGTCGAATGCCCTTCTTGTGGGCCTTGAGCATGTCGAGAAGCTCAAAGCAGATTCTCATCCATTCTCGAGCGTTTACAGATTCGGGACCACGATCAGCGATACGTCCCACGAGATCGATTGTGTTCTCTTGCACCTTCTCGTGTCTGTTCTTGAGAATTGGTGTCAAACGTGGGAGGAGGTCCTTAATGGGTGGCTGCATCATGCTGATTCCAACCACTGAGACAATGCTCCTCATCGCACCTAGGATGCTTCCCAGAACATCAGGGTACTCTTCGCCGAGGTATTCGTAGAGCACGGAACCAAGCTTTCCCAGTAGACCATCTTCGTCGCACTGCTTGAGCACGATTGCTATCCGGGTGATGAGATCCGCAGCTTGCTGGCGCACTGTGGGAGACTTGTTGTTCAGCCGCCAGAGGATAGTGCTGACAATCTGTGGCAGGTACGGCTTGCATCGAGTTCCGAGGGCGGTTACAACAGTGCCGAACCCGTTGAGTAGAACAATGTCTTCGACGCTCTGTTCTTGAAAGGAGTGCAAGATACCATCCACGAGGCGCTCTTCAAGACGCTCGTTGATGTCCGCGGCGCCCATGGCAGAGATGACTTTTTCGATGGTCTCAACAGTCATCTTGCGATACGCTTCGCTCTCGTCCTTGAGGTTGCCGACGATGCGCTCGACAATCTCGCCCACGCCAACCTTGTTGCCGAGATCGACGGTGGTCTCAACGACTTGCTTGTAATTTCGCTTGTCGATTGCCATTCTTCGGACCCAGAAGCTCTTGAAGAATCCATCCAGAACGTTCTCCTTCAAGTACGCAGCTGTGACACCGCTCCCACCTGCAGCTTGACTGACGACTTTGAGCACAACCTTCTTCATCTCCTCGTCAGGACTCTGGAACTCGCGAAGGAGAATCTCCATGATCTGGCTTGTGTAGTAGTTCGAGTACTCCTCGTCCATCAAAGGTATGAGGTAGCCAACGGCCTTGAGAAACCCGGCAAGTCCCTTTCCACGCTGCTTGCGTGCACCAGTCCAAAGCGGGTTCAGAATGTCGTCGAAACTCTCGATACCGAATGGGTTCGAGGCTTCGGCCAGAGCAGCAATCGCCAGTGCTGTGACGGTGCGGACCTTGGCCTGCTCGTCGTTGAGGTTCTCGCCAATACATTCCACCAAGCCGTTGAGATGGGGCAGGACGGCGCAGCCCATAAGAATGGGGATTTGCTGCACGATCTTGACACCGGTGTGACGCGCCTGCCACGACTTTTTGCTTTTGCAGACAGCTCGCAGGAAAGGCAAAAGTGTGGGGATGCCCAAGGCCGACGCCACGACAGCAAAAGCTCGAGCTGTGGTGTTCCGCACGTACTCGTCGACGTGATCGATATCTGGTCTCATCGTACCGATCATGTGGGCAAGTCCAGCAGCCTTGGCCAAGTTCGAGATGATCTCCCGACCTTCAACGCGAGCGTAGTAGTCCTGATCGATGAGCAAAGGCTCAATGACAACGAGGATCTTGTGAACATAAGGTCGGACAAGGTCGTCCAGTTTGTAGAGAACACGATCGATGACTTTGACCAGTAAATGTCGCTCTTGGTCCTCGAGACTCTTCTCCATGAGAAGTGGGAGGATTTGATCGAATAGTGGGCCGGCGCCGAATGTGCGTGCGTTGTCCGTCAACTGTCGAAGGGCTGTCTTTCTCATCGGCGGAGTGCCGTTTTTGACCTTTAGCAGCAGGCGCATGATCTTGCGTTGCTTCAATTCCTCCACACTCAGTTCGTTCTCGTCTACGCCATCGACCAGCTTTCCGAAATAAGCCATATCCTCGGCCTTGAAGAATTGGAGATCGCCCACGCCAGGGATCTCTGAAGGAAGCTGCTTGCCCATCGATCGCGGGTCGACCGATTGTTGATTCATGAAGCCTCCGCCACGGCGGGTTAGAGTGGGCTTGTAGGTAGATGGAGGCTGCAAGATCTTGTACCCTTCCTTGGGCAAAATTGCGTCCAGCTCTTCGTCCGTTTGAAAGGCGTTCGGTCCACCGGCATCTGCGCCAAAGCCTGTGGCTATTGGCAATGCGACTTCTGTGGTATCCTCCTCCTCAGCGTCGTCACCGGTGACTTGGTCCCACCTTGACGACTTCTTGCCGCTCTTTGCTTCGGGCTCTGCAGTAGCATCCCATCGAGATGTCTTCTTCACGTCGTTCTGCTCGGTGTCTGCTTCAGCGGATGAATCCCAGCGTGACTTCTTCCGAGTCGATGCGCCGTTCATACCCTCAGATGTCCCATTCGCATCGCCGTTTGTCTTTCCCTCGTCATCCCATCTCCGCTTCTTTCTGTCCGCTGTGGATTTGCCTTTCGGCTTCTCCTCTTCATCGGAAGAATCGTCCGTGTCCGAGTCCTTGCCCTTGCCCTTGGCTCCATTGCCCTCTGTCAGTGTGGCCTGATGCTCCACATCCTCCATGTCACTGTCGCTGTCCGCGGCAATCTGCTCTTTCTCCTTCTCCTGGATGAGTCTCTTGACACGCTCCTCCTCCCGCTGAAGCTCTCGCTCTGCCATGACCTCCTTGTATGTCTTCTCCCCATCGCCGTCCAGCCCACGCTTGAAGCGCTGTTTTTGATAGTCCGTTTCTCGGCTCGCAATCTGTGCCTGCTTCTCTCGACTCTCCAAGATATCGGCCTCTTCAGTCTCGCCATGCGCCCACTCTCCAATTTGTGCAGCAGTCGCAGTGTACTGGCCGACCAATCGTCCGCCTTCTCCATCGTCCTCGGCGTCCAGCATGTCGTCGTCCTCATCTTTGACGGCGATCGATGTGTTGTATTTCGATTTGTCGTCATCATCGTAGAGCTCGCGGTCGAAGGCCTTGGTGAGCGACGCCTTGTCGGAGTTATTGCGCTGGCTCGATGTGTCCATAAGGTTCTTTTTACCTGAAGAGGCATTGCGCTCTGCCTGCGCCGCGCGCACTTTGTCGAAGTCGGCTGCGAGGTCCATCAGTTCATGTAGTTCGCGAATCTGGATATGTGATACATACCGTCCGACATGGCGACCGACTGCGCTGACGCTAATATTGGTTAATCGAGGCCGCACCACACGGTATGCATGCAAGTGAGATGCTACCTTTCAGAAATTTATAGGCGGGACGGTTGTGTCGGTGGCCAGATTCGTTCTCAGCGGGTACTAGAAGTGAGTTCGAAGTTCGAAGTTCAAACCCATCCGCCGCTAGCTTAGAACTACATGTCACGTGCAATAGTGCATATCCGGAGGAAGAACGGAAGAATCGAATCGTTCACGAATCATGCAATGTTCATACTGCATCGTCGCACATTATAGAAGTCATTGACTCCTCCACAGCTATGTCAAGTTGCACCCAATTGCCAGCCAGTAACGATCTGAGACTCAACACTTGAGTCTCTTGACTTGCGGCTGTAACAGATCCTGAAGAATTGCCATGTCATCCTCCTGCGCTCATCTCGTTAAGTTGGCAAACACGGTAACCTTCTCCACATCCAGTCCCTTTCCATCTCCATCAGCTTTGGCTGCAGCGACCTCGACTTCGATCCGATTCACCCCTGACGCCAGGCTCCCTTCGTACATGTGTGTACGCTTACCCGTGTCTGCATGGAATTGAGTATCGCGCTGCGTCAGACGAGTCCCGTTGACGGTAACAAACATCTTGTATGCGCGTCCCATGGAGAGCTCTCTGGAAATCGTAGGTGCGATCTGAACATAGTAGTGCGTCGATGGTAATGTGATGGTCCGACTTTGCTGCGAAAGCGACGCATGGGGTGGAATGGCGAGGCTGTACGGCTTTTGTAGCCGAAGCTGCGGGTGTGTCGACAGCGTCACTACCGGCAGAAGGCTCTGCGAGATCGGATATCCACGAGTTGGGGTCGGCGGAAGTGCAGAGGGTGCGGTGAAATGGAAACTTGTGACTGGTGGTGCCATGGTGGGCTGAGCTGGGTAGGGACTCCCACTCATGTGTCGTTGAAGTGGAGGCGGCATCATGCCATTGGTGTGTCCGTTTGGGGCCACCTGAACTGCGGACGCCATTGTTGGCGCCGGAGACATTGTCGACAACTTCTCGTTCTTGACAGTCGCAGATGTGGTAGGTAAACTCTGCGCGCTGCTTGGGGATCCTGCATGCTGCACTCCTTGTGAAGGTGGTCTGATGGCCCCGTTGACAGGTGGCGTGGGCTTGGCTTGAGTCTGCTGCCCATTCACTCCAGCCTGCACCATTTCACGCTGACGCGCCAGTGCCTCATTGTCCACGCTGATGTTCGGGGTTGGTGAGTCGCGATGTTGGCCCAGGTTGAGAGTGATGCCGGACTTCGCCGTGCCGGACTTTGCCTTCAGCTTGATGCGAGCCGCGGGCTCATCGACTTTCGATTTGGCCTCTGCGAGTAGTGCTTTGAAGTGCTCCTGCATCATTGTCAGAAGTGATCATAAAGTCTCGTGCATGGCCCGACATACCTCGAATTCACCCGCCAACTCGTACATCTCACTGCCGTCTTGATTGAACTCCCGGCAGTTTCGCCAGATGAAGCTGACTTCTTCCTCGAATGCGTCCCAAGATTTGAAGTCAGTGACTCCAGTGGGTGGTGCGCGACCATGCACACCGCGAGTGCGTTTCTGCACGCTCTTCAATGATACTGGATGTCGTATGGTCTTGTAATAGGCCTCCAGCTTGCGCGACGGCAAGGTGACGAAGGGTGTGAAAATCTCGACACTGTACACATGTCAGCTGTACTCAACACAGATAGACACACCAAGACATACCCGTCTTCAGCGTAATTGATGAGGTCCGCAATGATCATCTGCTGGGCTTCCTGGAAAGTCTTCCCAGTGAAGTCTCTTTCTCCTGCATCATCGATATCCTCATCCGCATCGACCTGATCCTCGCCCTCTCCCGCCGAAGCACTCGGGGCTGCTGAAGACTTCCTTTCTGACGGCGGCTCTGACGCTTTAGGTCCAAGTGATGCTCTGGGTTTGCTGCTGCCGCCTCGACTTCCGGGCTCTGGCTTGACATTCCCTGCACCATGTCCTCCACTATTCGTCAATGTGATCTTCGTCTCGGGTATTGGGGTGCAGAAAGATTGGTAATTCGGGTCCAGTGTGTATGCCGGATTGTGAATCTTCATGTAGTTGTAGACCAGCTTCCGTATCCGCTCGGCATCTTCGTAGATATCACTCTTGGGCATGTTGTATTCCTTCGCGTTCTGGACCATACGCTTGAGGTCACTCTCGATTTCAGTGATGGTTGCATATCCGTTGCGCCGTATCTTCTCCTCCACCATGCTGACCGATATGGGCATTTTGGTCCGCACGTAGTAGTCGCTGAAGTCCGCCCGATCAGGGAGATCGATGAAGGCATCTGAGATGGTGCGACCACTGTGTTGCTGCTTAGCTCATGGTCGGACTGATGGGAGGGCAGGCAATAGCGTACGTCTTGTCTGTAGCATTGTTGATCTGTCCGATCAGCTTCAAGCCGACCTTCTGAACGGTTTCTGCGGATGGTTGTTGCGGTGCTGGTGCTGGGTTCGAGTTCTGGAGCGCAAGGCATGTGGTCAGCGAGATTGTTCTGGGTATGGACTTGCACGTTGGGGTCGCGGTGGTGATCTCTGCTTGGCGGCGAATGACGGAGGTGCTGAGGAGGGTGGGTTGTGTAGATGCCGGCCATGCTCCGTCGCGCGTAGCTCCCTCTTCATCTTCTATTCAACAACTTCTCGTGAACAACCACCACCTCTTCCACAACACCAAGGGCGCGACCATCGGCGACTTCGCGCATCCGTCATTCGACCTTCGAGCATGCGATCGGGCGCAGAATAATGCAATGCGCATGCGACTCACCAGCAACTTGAGCTTCTTCGTCGCGGACCCCGTCGTGGGAGTCTCGTCCACTGCCCTGCGCTTTCGGCTGGAGTCCATGTTCGCGCGTTTGATGTGAGATGGAAAGAGAAGGATGCGCAACTCGGAGTGCACACGAGACGACGATATAACCAGACCTGGACTAGAAACGAAGGACAATCGGAGAGTTTGGCGCGACAATAGGATCACCACAATACGAGCACACGCTTTCCCGACTTTGTCGCGCGAGGAGGAGTGGGTCGATGCTAATCTGAAGTTGTGCCTGAGGCATTCACGTGTCCACTTCACTTCCCAGAACTTCAGAACGTCGGATATCAATGCAGCTTGAACAAGAACTTGGACAGGTTCGGCGAAGGTATATCAGCTTCTTCTGCGTGTTGCGGTCTTTCGTATGAACGCAGCTCAGCAATCGCCGTCAGTAGGCCGTATACAACAGACTTGTAGTACCTTAGCGATCGTGAAAATGCACGCTGCCCGGCAAGGACTGATGCAACTCATGACCATGATCTCCGCGGACAGCCCAAACGAGTATGTAAAGTCGAGTAACTCTCGTCCCTCTCCTAGTACCGTGGGGGCTCGTATTGTAAGCTGCATTGCAAGAGCGCATCGTGCAAAAATTGGCGCTTTGAACGACTTGATGTGATGTGAACAAAGCCCTCGACGTATGTCCACGCCGCTGCGTTTACACATCCTTTTGCTGGTGCAGCGGTGATTCCTGGCCCAAGCTCAATATCCCTACCTACGTTCAGCGCCCTCGGTTTAAGCAGTTTTTCAGTGTGAGAAATATATAGTCCGCCGTAGGCAAAGATAACTGGACCCATCTGCAAAGGGATCATGCAGGTTCTGCTCCAGAGCTACGCGACTGCCCAAAACGGCTGCAGCCAGGAAGCAAAAACAAAAATGAAAGGTCTTCGAGTTGTCTCATCCCAGCGGGATGGACGATATAGGAATAGCCGAAGGTGGGGCTCGAACCCACGACCTTGAGGTGTCATTGACCGTAGTCATAAGAGCCACACGCTCTACCGATTGAGCCTGGAGGATGTTAGTTGAGGAGACTCAACCAGAGTTGCTGACGCTACTCACTACCCCGGCATTGAGGGATCTGATTGGATGCCCTAAGGTGGTTGCATCGCCGAAGTCAGCCGTATATACCCCTCAGAGCTCTTCTCAATACGCTAGTCATGCTAGCTTCGATCCCTTCGCATCCAAGGGAAGGGCACTACAGATGGCAGCATTGCCTTGCCACTGCCATTCACACGACTCAGACTGAGCCACATCTACGCTGATAAACTTGTCGACCACTGCGTCCTGCTGTTGGGTCACGGTAAATGTTGACGTCGTGGCGATCAGGACCGAAGAATCGCACCGCCGTCTCCTCAGATGGTAAGGGCGAACACCCTCATCGCATACGTCCCTCCTTCACAGCAAAACGGACTCCATGTTGTCGTCGCATCAGCATGGTGCTGTTCCCCAGGATCAGGCCTCCTCGCCGGCTACGCATCTACCTTGCAACGATCATCGTCCTGACACTCATCCTGTACCTCATCCCGAATAGAAAGATGCTGATCACTCGACTGAACCAATCAGGCGAACACATCGAGTGGCGTATCCAACAATGGAACGGGAAAAGCACCAAAGAAGAGATCTTCTGTCAATCCGCCCACGAACTCGAAGCATCAAAAGACCCAATACCCAATGTCGTTCACTTTGTCATCCTGGCCCCGGATAATCAACTAGTCGAGCTGTCCTACTCCGAGTTTCTCGCCATCAAAGCGGTCATCTTGAGAATGAACGCTTTGGAGATCAGACTCCACACCACCGGCCTGAACATGGAAAACAAGTGGTACCAAACCATCCAAAACCATGTGCATCTCGTCCCCATCGACCGCAACGAATACGAAAGCCCAGACGGCCAACCCTTCAGCACAATCCGACTGGCTCACCAGTCGGACATCATCCGCCTCGACGTCCTCACCCGTGAAGGCGGCATCTACCTCGACACCGACGTCTTCACTCTCAAGCCCTTCTCCAACCTCCTCACCAACCCTCGCGATGTCATCATGGGTCACGAAGGCGGCAATCGCTACGGGCTATGCAACGCCGTAACGATAGCCCGGCCAAACAGCCGATTCATGGAACTCTGGCATCAGAGCTACAGCACCTTCAACAGTGCGAGATGGAACTTCCATTCGATCCAAATGCCCAAGAGACTGCAGGTGCAACACCCTGAGTTGATCTGTCCACTCTCTCCGACGACGTTCTTTTGGCCGACGTGGGCGGTGAAGCATGTGAAGTATATGCATGAGCCGATCACGAGGGAGGAGAAGATGAAGCTACATGAGAGGATGGCACGATTTGAAGGAGCCATGTATGAGAACCAGCTGGCGTTTCATGCTGTGGCGGCAAAGAAATACATGCCGCTTCTCACGCCAGAGATTGTGCAGGAGAAAGACACGAGGTTCAATGTGCTGGTAAGGGAAATTGCTTCGGCTGCACTGCCCTGATGCTCAAGGTGGAGACATAGAGGTCGATTCAGACACGAGATGAGATTGAGGCATGCTATGGACGTACTGCTAGTGTGTAAGTATGCTGCCATAAAGTGCACCGTCGCCGTTCCGGAGCTCCGCGTCACTCATGTACTGACGTTCATTCTCACGGTCTTTGTGGCGTCGCGTACCAGAGACTCACTCCGACATCTCATTTCCTGCTTGCGGACATCATGCATATTCCACAAACGCTTCCTTCAGGGTCGTAGATCCTCGACCACTCCACAGATCGCATGCCCACGGAATCTCCTGCAGGCGATCAACGACCGCCTGCAGCGTCTCCTCGGTCGAGTAGTGGACTGCCAGAGCGAGATCTTGCATTTCCATGGACGAGATAATGAAATCGTCGTGACGAAATTCCACGCTCTCCGTCAGGATGAAGGACGCCGCCCCACCACAAGTAACGCAGTGTCTGTGCTTATCGAGAATGCAAAGTTTCACCAGACAATCGCAGCACATTCTGTTGTTGCAGACGCACAAGCTCCAGACTTCGGAAGTCTTGTCGCCGCAGGCACCACAGTGAGCAGAGGCTCCAAAGCTCGCGGATCCCTCCAAGTCTTTGCAGCGACCATTGTCTGTCAATTCATCCTGCCCGATCATCTTCTTCTCTGGCACATGTTCGTTGCCCACCGCGGGAAGGGAAGACGATGATCGGAGTAGGCTTCTAGCTTCTGGGCCGCGTGCCGGCATATCAGATTGAGGCGTGCTGGACTGCAATACGTCAGAGATTGCGACATCATCCTCGGGCACGTAAGAGCTTACATGTTGTCGCATGACTTCTTTCCCTTTCGGAGGAAGCGAACGAGCAGGACCGCTATCGCTCTTTGCCTCTGGCGATCTCACGAGGATCGAGTCCTTATCACGATCCCACCCGCCTCTCCAGTGAGCAGGCGGGTGGGCGAGGTCTGCCAGGCCGCTAAAGTGGGCTTCTGGAGCGGTAGGAGGGTGGATAGAGTCAACAGTACTCGCACCGAGAGTCGGACGCTGCGCAGATGGGCGGTAAGAATCGATCGTAGCGAAACTGTCCCCCATGTCAGCGGTCAGCGGGCGATATGAATCGATCGTAGCGAAGCGATTGATTAGAGCGGCTTGTGGACGATAGGAGTCGAGCGTGACGGAGCGGCCTGTGCACATTGGAGATGGGCGATAGTGTTCCTTCGAGCTCTTCGGCGGAGCTGTGGAAGACGCTGATGGGCGCTCGAAGCCCATCACATCAGTCCTTGCAGCACTCGCACTTGCAAGCGCTCGACCGGCGTCGATCAAAGAGTCGACACGAGCTCTCTTCGCCGTGTACGCGGCGTCGGCATTGTTGGCTCCCTCGGGTGAGTGTGGTCTCTTCAGCATCGCTACACGGGTCGGGTGAAACAAGCTGGGATTCTGGAGGAAGTCGCCTCGGTCGATGGCGGACGGACGGAGGTTTGGCTTCGGGATACGAGCAGAACGCGACGCTTTGTGGTGAACCACATCGCGCGGTCGATGAGCGCGGTTAGACTGGTTCAAGGTCCATGCCTTCTTCAAAGCTGACTGCGCTTCGAGGAGTGCCCTCTGGACCTCCGCCTCGCCTTTGTGCTTCTTGAGCAGACGGAGGAGTTGGCCATCTGCGCCGCGGAACTCCAGGCAGCGCGAACACAGGCACTCGGACGGCTCCTGCAATCCGTGTTAGCTGTGTCTGGAGACGTGCGGTGTGAGCTGCAGACTCACACGCTCAGGCTTCACGGCGGTCATGGCGGGGAGCAGCCAAATGGCGAGAACGTTGAGCAAGAAGGACGGGAGTGAAGTTGATGAAGCGGAAGTGAAGCTGAAGGCAGCAATAAAGCTCAAATGACGCGCATCAACAAAACAGCGGGAGTCGCCGGCGGCAAGAGCGCGATTGAACGCGAACGGCGGCGGGTCAAAACTCGATAGCTTGCAACGGACAGCACAAAATAAGCCGTCACCATAAAAGCACTTCCTCGCAGAAGTGACCAGACATTACCAATACCGTTCATCGTCATGCGTGAGTTGACAAGACATATCGAACTGAGATAGTACTTACAAGCTTGACGTCGCTTCATCCGACTCGCTGTATTCTTTCACGCAGCATCATACTTTTCCATCTCACTACGCCATGCTAGCGAACGCCCTCTTCTTTCTCCCCTTCTCCAATCCCCTATCTTCCTCCACAGGCTCGTCCAGGTATCCCATATCCGTCTCGATCTCCCTGGCCTCCCTGCTCATGATCTCCAGACCCGCCAGGTTGAATCCCATCACTCGCTGCTCTTCCTCCTGCCACTTCTCGTACGCCTCGTAGACATCCATCAGTATACTTTTCAACTGCTTGGACGCCACAATCTGTGTCATATGTGCTTGAAGCATGAAGTATGTGATGCGCCACGCTAGCTCAGGCTGCATGCGCTTTTGCAGGAAGATGCCGAGGAAAGTGAAGAGAGTCGGGAGGGTGCTGAAGGGGATGACGAGCAGAGCGTCATTGAGAGCTGGAGGGGGCACTCTCCGGAGAGTGCGCAGAACGTGTTCTTCCGCGGAGATGTTACCGAGAGCGAGGAAGATCGGGTTGCGTTGTGGAACAGCCATCTTTGGATTCCGCAACTTGTCCCGTGCGTAGCCACGCATGAGCTCGAGATCTGTCAGACCGACCTCCAGCGCCTCCATGATCTTCTCACCGTGGGTAAGAGTGCCAATGGTCTGTTTGCTGGCCGCCGCCACATCGGTATTTTGCTCATCCTCGTCCTTGAAGTCGCGCTCCATGTTTTGTGCGAGTGTGGACTCGTACATCTCCTCCAGCTCTCGCTCACGCTCTTCCTCGAGGAAGACGAGATCATCGCCGACCGACCATATGCGGATACTCTTATCGTGTGATGCCGTGACGACCGTATCTCCAGTCTGGCTGACAGCCATGGCCCAAATCTCACCATGATGACCTTCAAGCTTTTGGGTTTGCTCGAACTTGTCGGCATCCCATGATTTCAAAACACCATCTTTGCTTGCGCTGAAGACCGTATGTCTCTCATCAGCTTCAACAGGGTGTGGGATGAAGCCGACTTGCATCACACTGTCTTGATGTGCGAAGAAGGCTTTGTGGCAGTCACCGAAGTCGAGGCCCCAGATTCTCACATTCTTGTCAGCAGAGCAAGTGGCGATCAACTTGGAGTCGCTGCTTATACTGCAGTTCAGTACTGGAAGCTTGTGACCGTACAAGATGTGATATGGCTTCAGCGTGTCCACGAAGAACAGCTTGACAGTATTGTCGAGGGTACTGAGTGCCAGGTACTTCTGGTCAGGAGAGAAGCAGACCGAGAGGACATCGTCAGAGACTTTCAGTTGTCGTGTCTGTGTCAGCTTCAGTCTTTGCGTTGTCCTTCTTGTGCCTGGAATATCCTCATCCACCACATCAAATCGCCAGAATTTCGCACTCTTGTCTGCAGATCCTGTGACCACTGACCGTCCATCTGGGTGTACAGCCAAAGTCCAGATTGCTCCTTCGTGGGCCGCGATCTTTTCAATAAGCGTACTTGTGCTGATGTCGTATAGTTCCAGCTCTCCCGACTTGGTTCCAAGAAGTACCATGCGGTCACCAGGTAAGAATGCAGAGCAGAGAGCCTGCCCGCACTCAAGTGTTCTCAAACATGACTGCGTTCGCAGGTTCCACACTTTGAGAGCTCCTGCAGATGCGCTGGCCAGCATGCGATCGTCCGAGGAGAGTGCAAGAGTGCGGATATCAGTGCGATGACCTGGTAGGTCGACACCAAGGGATCGACTGTAGTCAGGCGCCTCTCGTGTGGCTGAGCCTTGCTGCGAGCGGTGGTTCGCGACTTTGTACAGCTCGAGTTGGTTGTTGGTGGTCGCAACAAGAACTTGAATCTCCTTTGCAGTCTTCGAGCCCGTCGTCACCCAGCTCAGAGATCGCACCTTGCCACCAGCGCGGACAATCACGAACGGCACAAAGACGTCGGTGACTTCCGGTGTCTCAACCGCCTCATCCTTTTCAGGCCCAAGAGTCTCGCCTGCAGCTGCAGCTTTCTCACGTCTTCGCTTGCGCTTTCGCTGCATGTGACGATGTAATTCATCCGCAGACCGTATCCGCCAGATCTCTGCTGCCTTTTCTGACCCATGGATCGCGATGTAATCCTGGTGAGGGTGGAATGAGATGCCAATGGTCCGATCTTTGCCTTGACGATGTATGATGCCTTGACTTGTAAGAACATCCTCCTTCTTGCCGCCATCGACGCTGTCGCTCAATCGTGCCAATGCCACTGTGTCCAGCCTCCAGACTTTCATCTCACCATCATTTCCAGCTGTGATACATCCAGCACCATCCGGGCTCATTCCTAACGCCCAACATTCGCCACTGGTTTGCGCAACGTGCGTCTCAATGCAGTGTGGCGATGTGAGGTCCCATATCTTCACAAGCGCATCTTTCGATGTGGACAGCAAGTATTTCTCCTCCACCTCGCCATTCACCGCCTCTCCTTCAGTGTCCAGAGTGCCTGAGTTCGGTGTTGATAGAAATGCGATCCCCGTTATCTGGTCTTTGTGTCCTCTTAACCTGAACTCGGCAGTCTCTGAAAGCAGATTCCAGATGATAATGTCCGTGTCCTTGCTTCCACTGGCGAGTCTTGAACCTTCACGATCGAATTGCAAATGTGTTACAGCACTCCTGTGGCCATTGAAGCTCACGACAATCTGTCCCGAAAGCGAGTCCCATATTCGAATCGATCCGTCGGTATATCCTACAGCAACCAGATCCGGTTGTATCTCGCATTGTGTTATACATGTTGCCTCGCTCTTGTTGTCCTTGTCCCGCCATCGTGATAAAAGCTCTCCCTTCTTCACATCCCAGCATAACACCTCTTCATTTGCGCCGACAAAGGCCTTTCCAGCTCCAGCATTGCGACTCGATCCGTCAGAAGTCCAGATGATATTCGATGTCGCGGTGCAAATGGTAGAGAAGGCCGGACCAGCTTCATACTTTCGGTATGAGCGCACCATCGTGATGAGTTAGTCGCTGCAGCGATCACAAGCTTCCAGAAGGCGACATGGTCGATGTATACTTCTTGAGAATCTACAGTTCTGATCCTAACTTTTTTGGACTTTGATCTCAGCCCTAGTTCTAATCGACAACGGTACGGTCCGCTTGCATGAGCCGCCGCCCACATGTAGCAGCCCACTTCACTTGCCCTGGTTACGTACGACCTCAAGACACAGAGAGGTCTTGTTCGAGGACATTTCGACTCAACTTGCGGATACCGAACCCAGGCCCCAGTACCAACATGCTGCTTCTCGACTATCAGAACGTGCTCATCGAGTCTCTGCTTAAGGACCGCTTCTCATCAGAGTACGTATACCTGCCTTGTGATCAATGGCAGCTGGCTAACAATGCCTCAGCTCCGCTCCCTCCTCCATCGACCAGGTCGTCTCCGACTTTGACAATGTCACCTTTCACATCTCCACACCAAACGCAAAGACTCAGATTCTCATCTCCATCGCCGTAAAGTGCTTTCCCGAGCTCGTCACATACGGAGCGCAGGCAGTCCTGGAACGCGAATATGGCCCGTACATCGTCCAACCCGAATCCGGCTACGATTTCAGCCTCCAAGTCGACCTCGAGAACCTCCCGCCGACACAGGAAGAGAAGGATGATTTGATCAGGAGAATCAGCTTGCTCAAGCGCAACGCAATGGCAGCTCCCTTCGAGCAAGCCTTTGACGAGTACGCAACATTGTCAGAGCAGGCGAGTCACTACACCAGCGAAACCGCACCGCAGGGTGTTCGAGAAGGAGGAGATGTGCGAGCGATCCACTACCGGGATCAGGAAGCCATCTACATCAAGGCTTCGCACGACAGAGTGACGGTGATTTTCAGCACTGTGTTCTCGGATGAGACGGATAGGATCTTCGGCAAAGTATTCTTACAGGAATTCGTCGATGCCCGAAGACGAGCGATTCAAAATGCGCCGCAGGTGCTTTTCCGCGATGATCCGCCGCTCGAGCTCCAGGGACAGAAAGGTCTGGCCACGGGGAAGGGCGAGGTCGGCTATGTCACATTTGGTACGTTCGAGGCAGGTTTTCCGGGTTATTGGCTAGAACCGCGGCTGACAGCTACAGTGCTCTTCCCTCGTCATCTCACGCCACAACGACGATACGAGGTCATCTCTCACATCCAGACTTTCCGCGATTACTTCCACTACCACATCAAGGCTAGCAAGGCATACATTCACAGCCGTATGCGGCGGCGGACAGCAGACTTCCTCCAAGGTATGACGAAATCATCCAATGTTGATATACAGGCATTCTTGCTAACCATTCCTCCAGTGCTGCGAAGAGCCAGGCCCGAGACGGAAGAGAAAGAACGCAAGACCGCCAGTGGCCGAACGTTCCGGGTGCAGGCATAGAGTGGAAGCATGATCACGGGATTCACGGCAGGGTGATGATGATGATTAGCCCAAAGACTACGACAGAACCAGGTCCCTCACGAACGACCAAGCATCATCCCAATTGTCCAAGGGATGCCCTACTTCAATAGTGCCAACTTTTCCCAAATCGGTGACCATGTCATTCGGACCTTCGGCCGCCGTTTCCGAATTTGCGTTCCATATCCACGTGCGTATCTTGTCAGAGTCTGTTTCCCCCATGCTGAGGTTACATCTGACATCTCCCATCGACCGGGTACAACCTTGTTTCCTGAGGGGTGACTGTAAGCGTGACCACGAGCATTGATGCTGCCAACGGCCGCGTTCTGATAAAGAGCACGGATGCGAGTCATACGGGATCTCTCGAGAGCGTGGAATGGGTGGGTTTGGACAATGACAATCGATGCGAAAGAGCTGAAAAGTATCGGGGACGGAATTGGCAGAATGGATATCGCAATCTGACTAGTATACCACAGTCTGAAGCCAAGGTATCGTACACACCGACCTCGATCGGGACACATGCCGTCTGTCAACCAAACAGATACAGCAAGCACAAGTTTGTCCCACACCCACCACACCTAGCTCTTCCGCTCAGCGTCAAACTCCTCATGCTGCACCGACTTCTTCCTCTGCGCCGTATCCTCCATATCCGCCAAACTCGCCTTGCGGAAATCCCCACCCACCTCCGTGACCTCCGTGAACGACACCGTCGGCACGAACCCCGCCGACTGCCACGCGTGCGAGACCTTGGCGTACAACTCGTCGACCTGCTCCAGGGCCAGGCCTTTGGTCTCGTAGATCATGGTGTAGACGAAGATGATGCACACGAAGCAGAAGCTGCCCCAGATGAAGAAGACTTTGGCGCCGAGGTTGGCGTTGCCCGGGCCCGGGTCGACGAGGTAGGGGGTGGAGTAGGCGATGGCCCAGTTCAGGAGCCAGTTGGAGGCGGTGGTCATGGAGAGGGCTTTGGCGCGGACCTTGAGGGGGAAGATCTCGCCGGTGACCTGTTGTGACATTAGCGTTTGAATTTGTACGTCGGACTCACGCGTGTTGGGGGACTTACGACCCAGGCGCAGGGACCCCACGAGCAGGCGAAGAAGAAGATATAGATGCACACAAAGGCGATCAGGGCGTTTTGGGCCGCTTGGTTGTCGACGCCGGCTCCTACGCCCACTGAGGCGACGATGAATTGGCAGACGGCCATACCAACAGCTCCGAAGAGGAGTAGTGGGCGACGGCCCCAGGTTTCGACCATGTATAGTCCGGGGAAGGTGGACGAGACGTTGACGGCGGACGTGATCATGCTGATGACGAAGGAATTCTTGATGCCCGCACGTTTGAAGAATGAGGTTCCGTAGTAGAAGATGAAGTTGACACTGTGCTATTGTCAGCTATTGCAGATGATCGCCGATGGCATGATTCTCTTACCCAGTCAGCTGCTGCAACGACTGGAGCAGACATCCGGTGAGAAGGCGGGAACCAATATTTCCCTTGAAGCAGTCCATGTAGGTGGCCTTGCCGAGCGACAGTTCGTATTCGTGGTTGGCAGCGATCTCACCAAGCTCTTCCACGATGGCTGGGTGGTCAACATCGAGTCTTCGAAGTTTGGCAAGTGCCTTCGCTGCAGATTCCGGTTTACCGCGCTTGATGTACATGCGTGGTGTCTCTGGTAGAACAAGCATGCCGCCGGCAAGAATGATAGCCCATAGGAATTGGACTGCGATCGGGATGCGATAAGATCCAGAGTCGTTGCGATCCTTGGTAGCGTTGTCGACTACGGCAGCCAATAGCAGACCGACAGTGATTGCAAGCTGGTACGTGCCAACGATCGTTCCACGGATCCACTTCGGTGCAGTCTCGGACTGGTAAAGAGGAATCAACGCGGAGATCATGCCTACGCCGTAGCCTGCAAAGAATCGACCAGCGGTGAAGAGTGGGATCTCCGTGGCGGCAGTCTGAAGGACGACGCCGAAGCAGAACACGGCGCAGGAAACCATGAGACCGAGTTTACGACCGATATAGTCGCCAGTCGGGGATGCCGTGAGAGCACCGAAGAACGTTCCAGCGGACAGGAGGGAGACGATCATGGAGGACTGAGACGATGTAATGGCTGGATCCCCATTCTTGTCGACGTGACCGGTTGAGAATTCCTTCAGCCAGAATTTCATGGCAAGAATGCCATTGATGGTACCGGTCTAGTCATGATGTTAGTGTTCGTAGCCCTCGTTATGTCCACAGCAGTCAACTGACATCATATCCGAAAAGCACACCTCCAAATGCAACGAAGAGACCAACGCAAATCGCGGGCCATGCCTTACCAGGCGTGCCAGGCGGTGGTTTGATGGTGAAAACCATGATTGTCGCTGCCTCCAAGCAAAGGATATGAAGAAGGGTGGATGAGGGACAGGGAAAGAATGAAGAAGAGAACCTCGTGGTACAAGACCATTAAGTAGTCAACGCGGAGGTGTGGGGCTCCGCACAAGTTTGCGTTGATGCTTGCGATCAGTCTTCTTTGGTCGACACGACAGGACCAGGATGCCTGTCGTGCGGACAGAGCTTGTCCGCACTAGGCATTAGACGGAGAAGTGCAAGCATTGGAACAAGACCAAGGTGGAGTCTTGGGTACTTCTTGTCTCTGGAAGGTATCTCGGTCGTACTGTGCAGCTCTCGATGCAGGGAGAGAGGAAAACGCTTGGGGGTGCAATTCGCTTCCAGAATCCTGTTGCTCAATCTTGTGGAGTGCATGAGGTGTCGCCTGTCTTCTCCGCCGTACACACTGGATTGACACGGCCACATGCGAGCGACCGAGCTGCGGGATTTGTCCTCGATGAATGCTGGTCCTGGCGCGGTTGACAACTTGACATGTGGTCGATCGCATGCACGTCCGGAAGTGACCCAGCAATGGGACCGCGACATGGAGAACCTGGAGGCATGACGGCTCGTGCAGTCACGCGGCATCGCATCGTGAGATTGCGAGCGATTGGCAACGTGCCATCACACATCTGGACTCACGAGACTTGGGCCGCATTACAGCTTGCACCGAAGCAAGAACCGGGCCTTTTTCGATGCTGCACTAATGCAAGGACTGCGAGACGGAAGTCGAAAGTGACCGAGTTGGACAAGGAGACGACGGAGCATTCACGTCTCGAAGAACACAAAATTGCCAAGCCTCTAAAACTAGTTCTAGCGCAAACGAACTCATCTATGCTTGATGAGACCGCATGCCTTCCTCTTCCTTCCTCCTTCCTCCTTCTGCTCCTTCGAAGTCCGCCACCGATGGCGCATTGGTACTGTGCGGTTACTTGGCCGCTGCCGTATACGTCGCCGTCCTCATGCCGTAACGATGAACAAATGCCGCGATCTTCTCCGCCACGCCGCACGCTCGGATGCACGCTCGGATGGAGACAGGTGTCAGGTATATCCTTGTCCTGCATAATCACGGGGACTCCACGGGGCACGGTGAGACTACGGCCCTTCTCCCACGCCAACATTAGCGAAGTTACCGGAGCCGTCAAATTCCGAAGCTTGTGGAAGATCAAGCTCCTTCCACAGACGTGAGGAGTGGAGCGGAGCACTTCCTCCACCGCACCTCTTGTCGTGTTCCACACTGGCGTCTTTGCTCGAGGCGGCATTGCGAGGAAATGGACGCCCTTTATCGACCTCAGACTTGGCTGTGAGGTGAGTATGTGCGGGAACTGGGATCTTCCAGGGCGCGGAGCCAATTCTGCCCTCCGACAAATTCACGGTGTCTTCGCCGCCACAGTCTCCCTGTGAGAATTCCGCATGGTCGAGGCGGCAATTTCTCTACAAGATAGCGTCCACAGATGCGACGTCAGACCGCGAACTGAGAGGCTCTCCTGCCCAGGCTGCCCCCAAGTCGGCGTACATCTGTTCGGTGCACCCTGGCAATGACACACGAGATTTGTCCAGCTGTAGCGCCGAGAATCATGGAAGTTTCTGCAATGAAGACTTCAGATATTCGGCTGGCGTCTTTGACGATGCTTTCAACATCTGCTTTCCTTGACACTTTTCCGGCTGGCCGAGTCATCTCATCTCTGAGCATTCCTATCAATTGACACGGAGCAGTCCTTTGGCACCATGAATAGCTGGACGCAGTGCACATTGTTCTCGAGCGGATCGCACCACCAACTTCTGGCCACTGCCAACCTCTGCCTCCTGCCTGGAGGTCCATTCTTCTGCTCACGCTTTGGCTATGATGGAGGTCGACCGCTTCAGAATATCCTGCGATGCACCTTACTACCGGCTTGAGGCTGTCGCTCGACGTTGCGTGTCGCACCTCGCACCTTGCAAAGGACTTCTTTGATTCGTCGACCCGGATCAGAAATGGCTACCTGCGAAAGCCGTATCTCTGCTATCCTCGGCTGGTGACGACAAAGCCTCAGATAAAGAAATGGCATTGGTCCAGATGTCTTCGGAATCTTCAGCAGAGCCACCGTTTCTCCAACATTTCCCAACTCCCAGCATATCCCATGATAGTTGGCCTCGCGCGTGTATATATTGCTCTTCACTTTCCTCTCTGCTCCGGTCTTGCTCAACAACATCCAGACACTCCAACCCCCAGCCTTCCCTCCACAACCACAAACATGAAGGTCATCCACCAACTTATCAGCCTCGCCTTGTGCCTGGCACTTGGAGCCCAAGCTGCCCCGCACGAACCCAACGAAGGCGGCGTCAACGATCTGTTCAAGCGCGACGGGCCACCCGGCGCTGGCGTACCCTGCAGTGCGGGTGGGAGTACGTGTATTGTGAGAGATCCAAACACCACAGTATGCTGATGTGACGTAGATGGCTGCGATGATACTTCTTACCCTTGCTGCGAGGGTTGCAACACCGCTACGAACAAATGCTACAAAGAAGGAGTAGGCAGCTTCTTCTTTTTCTATGATCATCGAACGACGACTAACAAAGGTGCAGCAACGTCCCCCCGGCTAGACGGACGAGCTGGCAATTGATGGGAAATGTTTGCCACATGCATGCTAGGAGCGGGAATATGTGCTTGCGTCGAGGGCCTGCACCTGTCGAATGGATATTTTGATGCGATGAATTTCACTCCTTTATGCTTGCGTCGAGGGCTCGCACCTGTCGAATGGATATATCGAATGCGATGATTCCACTCTTTGGTCTGACTCCTGACCAGTCGAAGTGCCAATTCTTTTCCGTGATTGATACTTTGATTCATGGTTGGGACGTTGGATTGTGTGTCGTAGGCAGCCAGTGCGAAGGCGCTGCTGACAGTGAAGGTGTTCATCACCACACGACAACAAGCGCCGGTATCGAGGATGGGTAGGGCTTTCACTTGCCTAGGTTTCGCTGACTTGAGAAGTGTCGGACAATAGTTCGTTCTCTTGTTTCTGACCAGCGTCTCAGTGGTCAGAACTTGCAAGTCCTGAGGGCGGAGCTGTTCCTCGCTTCACGCCCGGCCTCGAATCCTACTCCATCGGCGTTCTCCTCGTACGTCTCTTCCAAGCGGGAGAGACTTCGTCATCGTGTGAGCGCGAACATCTCCGTGACCTTGGCCTGAGGCAGCAACAAGCTTCTGGCGGGATCACCACGTCGCCATCTCCTCCACTCTCTCTTCCAAAGTCTCCATCACCCTCTTCACCAACACGCCGGCCATCTCTGCCTCATTATATCAGCAAGATGTTCGGACCACACGTTCATCCTGCAGGATTGTGTTCCCTGTCACGGTTGGAGCTCAGCCGAAGCGAGGCAACACAAAGCCTCCCGCGAAGACTTTCGAGCCTTGGCTTATCAACACAGCCCATCTCGAGAAACCTCGCCGGGGACTAGACAGACGCAATGCGCTGGTGGTGTGAGTGTCGTCGCTTTGATGCCACTCCTGCGCTGCGAACGGGGTGACTTGGGTTGGCGACCACTAAGCGCCAGCCTCTCGGGCGCCTCGCCTGGCGTCTACAGCCTGATTCTATTCAGAGCATTGTGCGACCAACAAGTAGGCCAGCCGAGTATTGGGCTGAAGGCTGTCACTCCCGACCTTAAAGCTTTCTAGGCCCATGTTCGTTCTTTGCGTGCTCATTTGCGAGGTTCAGAGAGCACGGCTCCTCAACTTCGCTATGGAGCCCACGAGACCCGACCGTGCTGATCCGGTTTCCCTCGCTCACGATTTTGATCAGGAAGTGGCGAGACATAGTGACACGGCCAGCCTGCATACGCATTCGATTGGCTCAAGGACACAGCGATACTGGATCTCGACATGGCTGCGCAAGCGGAGTTTGCTCGCCCTGATGGCGCTGTTCGCCGCCATATGTGTATCACTGCTCGTGCTTTGGAGAGTCAACAGGTCGCAGAACGGGTTCCGGACCATCCTGTCATCCAACCACTACGCCTGGACTTACGGCCCAACTGCGGTCTTGGTCATTGTACTCAGTCTTTGGCGGCAAGTGGACTACTACTGCAAGGTGATGCAGCCATGGCAAGTTCTCCACGAAGGTCGTAGAGATGCTACTCAGACTTTGCTATTGGACTATGTTGCACCTTTGAACATCACAAGCTTCATCAATGCCATACGATATCGACATTCGACGGTTGCAGCATCGGTCACGGGCTTCGCTGTTCTCAAACTGCTGGTAGTCTTCTCGACTGGTCTGTTGGTCCTCACTCCCACTGCGGTCTCACGCATTTATCCGGTTACGCTCATCACACGATTTGACGGCAGTGCTTTCTGGAATACCATGACTCCTACCGAGTATCGACTGTTCAGCGCTGATCGGCGCGTATCCGCTTACTTCAACGTTTCTTCGCTTCCCGTGCATGCCTATCTTGGGACACTTCAGGGAGAGCTCAAAGTAAACGAAGGCACACAGGACGGGATGGCTTTCCAAATTTTCGAGACGGCTCACGCAGAGGATATCGCCGACGAAATACATGCTTCCGTCGACGTATTCAGTCCAAACATGACCTGCGAGATCGCCGAGGTGACGTGGAACAACACTCGGGGCTTTGGCATGTCCACGGTACAACTCAAGAGCGCGACGTGCTTGGTAGGCTCAGCAGACCAGACTCCGGTCGATGCTTCCGGCGATGGTTGTAATCCCTCAGAGTGTCTGGAACACAAGGTCCAATACTTCTTCAACCGAGTCAACTGCTCAGAAACGGTCGCACCCCCGAGCGAAACATACATCCTTCTGGACAAAGACACCCCGTACGATCTTCGTTATGCTATCATAGTGGCGAACATGACCTACGAGATCCCGCCTGGCTCGAACGACAGCAGCAACATCTATCCTGTGCCGCGCCAAACCGCTGCGATACTGTGCAGTGTCGACTACTCAATCGACAAGGGCATAGCAGTATTACAAGGAGACTCTCTGTCACTCACACCCGCTGAGCTGGTTCCAGGCGATCGTTTCGATAATTTCACGGGTCTCATGCTTGGCGAGGTCATTTATGCCAGTCTTTACGAGACTAGAAGCCTCCTCCTTGACGACATGATCGGCCAGGACGCCAAACTTTATCCCAAGATAGAAACGCCGTTGTTCTACCTGCTCATACGTGCGATGCAAGGGAACCAAAGCCTGGATGGTCTCCTCTCTCCGCAGGTTCTACAGGGAGCTGCTGTACGGGTACTGGAAGGTATCGCTGCACAATTCATGCGTGCTTTCTTTATGGTGCCAAGTCAGGACGAGACTACAGCGAGCGGAACCTATACCGACGATCGTCTGCACATATCTCTTGCTTCACTCTGGGCAATGACGGTGTGTGCGTTGGTGTCGCTTGTTCTTACCATGTATATCATGTGTGCCAGACCAGGGCGCAACGTGCCTCAGCCGCCAGACTTGATCTCCTCGAATGCTACGATACTTGCGGCGAGCACAGGGCTGAATCAGATCTTGCAAAATGCCGGACCACTCCGGACGAGCCAGCTGGTGACATTGCTTCGAGGTTACACATTTCAAGCTCATTCAGACGAACGTTTCCACATCGAAGCCACTTGGAACGACAAGTCGGAGCAGGGCACGTCTGACCTCAAGACCAAAAAGAGTGCCTGGCTACCACTCTCCGCAAGATGGTACATGGTCCTGCTCACGTTCACAGCGCCGCTTGTGGCGATCATTGTCCTCGAGATTTTGTACCAGAAGTCGGTCGACCAGCACGGCATTGCGGACATCACAGGCGTCGAGGAGAGAGCGTCGTATCTATCACGCTACCTCTCGGCTTTGGTCATGCTCCTCGTTGCCACATCGTTCAATGCCCTTGATTTCACCATAGCGTCATTTGCGCCCTACAGCATGCTCCGGTCTGGCGGAGCGACTGCCCGCCGTAGTCTTCGATTTCAGATTCTCGGAGAGATTCCATTCGTCGCTCTATGGAGGTCTATATCCCACGCGCATTTCAGCTCGGCATTCTCCAATCTTGCTGGACTTCTTGGAAGCGTCCTGACGATCATCGTCTCAGGTCTATGGATCATCGATCGCAATGTAGTCACCGAGCATCCGATCCAGGCATCGCTCATGCACTCGTGGAACGCGAGTTGGCACAACAGCGCACACTCTGGTGATGGCGGTGCAGGCGCTCAGCTGGATCTGGTTCAGCACGGTAGCTCGATGATGCCGACCACCATCTGGAAAGACTTCGTTCTGCCAACCATTGGCGACATACGTCTAGCTCCTGACTCTTCGCTTGACATCCTTTCGGGCAACAGGACGCAGAACTTTACCTTGACTGCCGGTGCACTGCGTCCAGTCCTGACCTGCGACGTGGTGGAAGACCAGTACATCGAGTACGGCTTTGGGCAGACAACCTCGGAAGCCGAGTTGTTGACCATTGTGGCAAAGCCGCCGCTCGATGCTTCATGTCAGCATGGAGGATACAACGGAACAAACAACTTCTACAACCTCTCATCTGCGGCGCAACCGCCCGGCGTCGATCATCTCACCTGGATGGGTGAGTTCTTCGATCTCCATCTGGGGCCATGGCTCCCTTGTGACGACTGCGCTTCTGAGTACTCCGACTACGGCGAAGAGTACATGAATCTATGGCTAATGCCCGATAACCCGGCGGGCTGTCCTTCGATTGCCATGTTCTTCGCGAGAGGTCTCGAGGATGACACAACCTGCAACGACATCACAGTACTCTTGTGTTCGCAACGAGTGGAGCAGATCGATCTTCAAATCACATACATGGGCGACAATGTTACCCAGGCAGTCATCCATCCTTCGATCGCTCCGATTGTGGTTGACGGCTCTTCCAAATACCTCACCAACGGGACAGAAGGCTTCGACACCTTTCCGTACCGCCCACAGACATATCTCACGACCAATTCCGGCAACCTCAGCATGTTCAATGCAAATGACGCACAACAGGTCCTCGACGAGTTCACGAACCATCTAGTCTATGGGCCGAACGGCACGACGTTCGAAGATCTTGCGGGCAAAGCAAACCGACCCACATTGATTGCAGCTGTGCAGACTCTGTATGCCAAGTACATGAGCCTCGTCATGGACGCGAAGTTCAGACAACCCATCGAACAAGGGGATGGAGAGGAAACGACCATCAACGGCAGCGTGATGACGACCACCTCCCGCCTCAAGATCGACTACACATCCAAGCTAGTCCTTCAGATCACTCTGGCCTTGATAACCGTCTTCGGAGCGTGTGCATACTTACTCGCCGACCTACGAGGTACGCTGCCGAGGAAGCCGACCTCCATTGCAAGCACTATGGGATTCTTGGCTGGCTCGGATATTTGTGATGAGCAGAAAATGCGCCTGCCGAAGAATGCAGAGTGGATGAACAGCGAGGAGCTCGACTCGGTGTTTGATGGCTGGCTGTTCAGTCTTGGTTGGTGGAACACAAGTCCGAGTCGGCAAGAGAGCGATGGAAGTGAGGACAGTCGTACCGTCCACGAGGCGCATGGTAAGCAAAGGAGGTTTGGAATCGACATTGGCGCGCCGGAGCAATTGGGATTCAGAGAGACTAAGTGGACCTTCTTGAGGAGACGTCGGGTCCGATCAGATAAGACGTAAGTAAAGTGTGAAGGTCTAATATAGTGCTATTATATACCGATGGTGGTTGCTGCCGTGTTATTTTTCATCCAACAGGAGCTGCCGATGACTATTCGTGCATCGCGTCCAACACGTCCTGAACCAACTTCTCAGCGTGAGCGTAGGTCGTGCCTTGCGTGTGACCAGGAGGTGTGAACGGCAGACTCGAGGAGTCGATAACTCGCAATCCACGCACTCCGAACACCCTCGCTTTCGAATCAACTACAGCATGCGGGTTACTGGAACTGCCCATGGCGCCTGTGGAAGACGAGTCAGCGATTACATAAGGATGTCAGTCCACACCAAGCCCACGAAACTTACAAGAAGCAGACGAATGATGAATCACGCTGATGTTACTCAGAACAAACTCGTGTAGCTGCTCGTCAGTATTCACGTTCTTTCCGGGGGAGATCTCCTCGCCCACTTTGACCGGCATGGCGTTCCACATCTCTCTCATGACCTTGTATGCTGTGACGGCCACCTCCTGATCGACAGGATCTCGCAGCCAGTTCGGGTTGACGACAGGTGCATCGAGGTTACTCGCGGATCGAATCGTCATGTTGCCGCGACTGAGTGGCGCGATGAGCAGTCCACTGATGGCTCCGACGAGCTTGGACTTGCTGTTGACGCTTGTAAGAGTCTCTGATGTGGCGAGGTTGATTTCGATCTCGGGCCAGTCTTCGGGGAATGTCTGCAATGCGGTTTGTGCTGCGGCTGACATGTTGGCGAGACGTCGTCCTGGGATCTTGTACCAGCCCACAATGTTGGAGCCTACGTTCGTGAGGGGGCCGCTGGCGTTGGTGAGGAGAGAGTTGACGGCCTGGTGCATTCGCTGTTCCTCTGGGATGGCGCTCGCTGCAGTAAACTCTGGGATCTCGATCTCGTAGCTTACGCCTCCGATGGCGCAGGTGTCCCACATGTTCTGGCCCACTCCGGGAAGATCAGAGACCACGGGGATGTCGAATTCCTCCAGTTTGGACCGAGGTCCGATACCAGAGACCATGAGAAGCTGAGGCGAGTGCCACACTCCGGCGGAAACGATGACTTCCTTGCGGGCGGAGAGCAGGAATGGGTACATTCCATTGATGGTCACGTTGACTCCAGTAGCAGTTTTGTTCTCGAACACGATGTTCCGAGCCTGGGCATTGACGTAAGTCGTCAAAGAAGAACGAGCGTACGCCTCGTTGAGGAACGAGCTCTCCGAAGAGCTTCGCAGGCCAGTTTTGGGATCGATCGTAAGTTGCCACCAGGCGTATCCGTCGAGAACACCACTGGCAGACCCTGCTTGTTGCTTGAGGCCAATCGACTCGTACGCATCTGGGCCGTACTTCGCAAAAGGGTTGATCTCTGTAGGGTAAGTGACCTGGAGTGGGCCTCCCTTCGAAGAGAAGGCGTCCGCATCGTATGTTGGCTCGTAGCCAGCGGAGCGACGCTCATCATTGGGAGAGAACTGCACGCTCCGTTGGAAATGCTCCGTCATGTTCTCCCAAGTATAGGATTGATCACCAACGTGGTCCGCCCACTTTTGATACGAGCCTTTCGTTCCGCGGTGGTAAAGCATTTGATTCCTGCCTGTTGAGCCGCCCAAGTTCTTACCCTGGGTGTATCGGAGGACTTTGCCATTCTATAGTCGAGGTCAACTTTGGGATGCAGTGTCATGCCTGATCTGCTTATGCTTACCACCTGCGGCTCTGTGTACAGTCCCCAGTCAATGAGCGGCTGAGGGAAGTCGGGAGCTGCACGAATAAATGGCAAGGAAGCTATCATCGATCAGTACAGACACGTTCTACAGTCAAGAGCCTGTTGTCACGTACTTGATGGCACTTGACTCCAATTGCCGTTGCTCAACTCATAGAAATTTCCGGCTTCGACCAAAGCCACGCTGGCATTGCTGTTTTCTGTAAGACGACCTGCCACGACCGAGCCTGCAAGACCACCTCCAACAATGACATAGTCGTATGTAGAATCGATACCAGGTATGCCAAATGAAGATCCAGTGAGGCGACCAGGACCGGAGAACTGTCCAACGACAGAAGCGTGACCCAGCACTGCCAGTGAGCTCAGTAGAAGGTAATTGGCCATGGTTAATGTCTTCGATAGTAGTGGAGGGAATTGCAAGAAGACATCTGACGAGACCTACCTTGGACTACATGTGCAGCTATTTTGTTTAGCCCATTGGTGATCAGACAAGCTGCAGCAGTCTATCGTGAATTTATGGCGCCGAAGTTTGCAGTGACATGCTGCAGATCGTGAACTGATAGAGTCGGTGAACATTAAAAGAGCATCGATCTGCGGTAGTCGAGCGTCGTGTCGAGGGATTTATACCTCCGATAGCGCCTCTTTGGATCGCCAAGCATACATTAGTGTAATATCCAGATGGGGAATCGTGTGAAAGACTGCAGCAGCTTGCAGCTGACAGACCATTGGACGTGAAAAAGACGTTCAGTCGCCGGAGCAGTACGATTCTCTGCCCATACCAATCAGCATTTCTCAGCAAGTCGCCAGAGAAGGGTAATTGGCGCCGAGCTGGAAACCGAGTTTGTCAGTAAAAGGCGACCTAGAGACTGAATGCACCACGTTGATTTTGCGCAACCACTGCTCTTTGGCATTGAGAGTCGACAAAGGAAACTCTTATTTCCGCTCTGCCTGCGCTATATGTACACCGTACAAGTCTCATCCTCCGCTACCACATCTACGAGTCCTCAGATGCGGCGGCACCAGTGATGATCTCAACAAGTTCGCCAGTAATGACGGCCTGTCGGGTTCGGTTGTAGAGGATCTGGAATTTGTCGATCATGTCGCCGGCGTTCTTTGAAGCGTTGTCCATGGCGTTGCGGCGGGCGGAGATCTCGCATGCATGGCCCTCGGCGAGAGCCCAGTAGAGGGAGTTGGCCAAAGCGTATTCGCGGAGGTTGCCGAGAACGGAGTCGTCGACCTCGAAGTTTGAGAAGTTTGCTGAAATGTCATTAGTATCATGCCTGATAAGCAGAGCATATAAACAATCTTGACTCACGTGACTCAAGAATTGCCTCCTCGGAGAAAGCCTCGATGACGGTCGCCTCGTAGCTCTGAGCGTTGACAAACTTGTTGTACAGAATCTTGATGCTGGCGTAGTCCTCTGGAAGGAGCGAGATCTGGTCTGCGATAGCCGACGCATCGCTGAATGTGGGTACATCCTTTCCAATACCAGCAAATGACAGCTGCATGTTCTTGGGGTTGCTCCTGCTCATCTGTGCCTTGGCCTTCTCGCCGATGATGACAAGGTCGTAGTTGACGCCGTCGTTTTCAAACATGCGGCGGGCAGCGCGAGAAAGACCAGAGTGGATACCACCACAGAGGCCCTTGTCGGAGCTGCACACAACCAAGAGGCTCTTCTTGTCCGTGCTCTCAATAGCCTTGGTTTCCGCCTCTTTGAAAACAGTGTCTGAGGTGCTACCGTATGCGCGAGACGACTCCATAGCACGTTGAGCCTTGGTGAGCTTGGTCGAGGCGACAATTTTCATCGTCTTGGTGATCTTCTCGATGTTCTTGATCGACTTGAGGCGGCCCTCAATTTCGCGAAGGGTGGCATAGTTGGCGGTTTGAAGGGCGGGCGAGGCGACGACGGCCGGTCTGGAGATGCAATGGCTACATTAGCAGGTGTGTCTTCTTCAAGCTCGTAATCCGTTGTCTTTCATTGGGATGCGACCGTCGGAAGGGGCTATTGTCGGGCATACCGCAGCGATTGGGCGCCTGCGCGCAAAGCGGGAGCGGCGACGCGGAACATGGCGGAGGATCGTGGTGGTGGTGATGGTCTACGAACTGTTCGCGCTCAACATAGCCGACAGAGCTCGATACGATGAAGTCGCTTCTCCTCGGCGGCTCCTTCCGAGCCTTGGTGCCTCAGGCCTAACTTCCCTACCTTAGAGCTAGGAGAAAACGGTAATAAGCAAACCTTTGGTTCGCATTCTTGCCTCTATTGTTTCTGGCTTCATCAGCTGATCAACCTGACACGGTGTGTCCTCGTCTTCATCTGCGACCTGACCCATTCACATGACTGTTCTCACGAACATCCGAGAGTGATCTACTGCGCGTACGGCACGCCTGCATCTTCACCTCCATCAGACGACGCGTCGAACTGGACTCGGCAACAATATATCACCACGACTCCGGACACACTCCACACTTACACAGACTCTCCTTTGATTGTGCATCTTGAAGATGTCCGACTCAGAAGACGATCGGCCGCTCGTGGGTGAGTCTACACTTCCGCGCGCATCACTTCGAATCCGTGGGCACGAACGAGCTTGACATGGTCGAGCTTCACCAATCTTCCACAAGCACGAGCACGAGCACGAGCACATGCCATTGCATTGCATTGCACATGTCGTCCTTGATCATTATCTCTCAACCTTCGATTGAACCGCCTACTTCCTTTCATTTTCACCAACAATCTTGTCTACTACATCCACTAACTACCCACCTCCAGCCAAGTCAAAAGCCACCGTCACGAACAACGACATGGCCAACACCTCCTCGGAGGACAAGGTGACGACAGGCGCCAGTCTTGCCAACGGGCCGGTAGATAAGATGGACATTGACAAGCCTTCAACGAATGGCACCAACGGCAACAAGCGGAAATCCTCACTCGCGAATCGCAAGAGCTACAAAGACGCCTCTGACTCGGACTCTGATGATGTGCCTATCTCGAAGAAACGAAAAACGACCAAGGCAGTGGCGGAGGATTCAGACGACGAGCCTTTGGCCAAGATAGCGAAGCCAATCAAGGCCACAGCAGCACAAATCGGTGGAAAGGGCGCGGCAAACCAGCCCATGGCAACAACGCTGGAGAAGGCCAAGGCGGCGATTGAGAAGAATGCCGAGAAGGAAGCCAAGGCAATTCGCAATGCCGACGCGAAGCGAAAGAAGTCGTCCAGCGATGATGAAGATGATGTCCCCCTCGCGAAGAAGAAGAACCCTGCCACCAAGGCTCAAGCCAACGGTACAAAAAAGACGAAGAAAGTGAAGGAGGAATCCGACTCGGATGATGCGCCATTGGCCAAGAAAGCCGCAACCAAAAAGGCGCCTGCAAGGAAGGCAGCTGTGAAGAAGGAAGTACCCGCGAAGAAAGGCAAGGTGAAGAAGGAGGAGGAGGCCGCCGAGGAGGACGGCGAAGAAGAAGAGGAACCATACAGGTGGTGGGAAGACATGGGCAAGGACGATGACACCACGAAGTGGACGACCCTCGAGCACAACGGCGTCATCTTCCCACCAGAGTACGTGCCTCTTCCGAAGAACGTCAAAATGCTATACGATGGCAAGCCTGTCAGCATGCACAAGGATGCCGAGGAAATCGCACATGCATTCGGTGCTATGCTGTCCTCGACCCACAACGTGGAGAACCCGACCTTCCAGAAGAACTTCTTCCACGACTTCAAGGAAATGCTCGACAAGACTGGCGGAGCGAAGGACGAGAGCGGCAACGCCGTCAAAATTACCAAGTTTGAGAAGTGCGACTTCAAGCCAATCTTCAACCACGTCGATGCCGAGCGTACTGCCAAGAAGGCTTTGTCCACCGCTGAAAAGAAGGCGATCAAGGCTGAGAAGGACGCCATCGAAGCGCCATACCAGTACTGCCTGTGGGACGGTCGTAAGCAAAAAGTCGGCAACTTCCGCGTCGAGCCTCCGGGTCTGTTTCGTGGACGTGGTGAGCACCCCAAGACTGGCAAGTGGAAGAAGCGCGTGCTTCCAGAGCAGGTCACTATCAACATCGGCAAAGACGCGATGGTTCCCAAGCCACCAGAAGGCCACAAATGGAAGGAGGTCAAGCATGATGGCGAAGGCACGTGGTTAGCCATGTGGCAAGAGAACATCAACAATGCGTACAAGTACGTGATGCTGGCTGCCAACTCCGACGTCAAGGGCATGAGCGATTTCAAGAAGTTCGAGAAGGCTCGTGAGCTCAAAAAGCACATTGACAAGATTCGCAAAGACTACGAGAGGGAGTTGAAGTCTGAGGTCATGGCAGAACGGCAGCGCGCCACTGCTGTGTACCTCATCGACAGATTTGCCCTTCGTGCCGGTAATGAGAAGAGCGACGATGAGGCAGACACTGTCGGCTGCTGCTCGCTCAAATTTGAGAACATCACACTCAGCCCGCCGAACAAGGTCATCTTCGATTTCCTTGGAAAGGACTCCATCCGGTTCTACAACGAAGTGGAGGTTGACGCGCAGGTGTTCAAGAATCTCAAAATCTTCAAGCGGAGTCCAAAGAAGGAGGGTGACGAGATCTTCGACCGACTCACAACCTCGTCACTCAACAAGCATCTTTCGAACTACATGCCCGGCTTGACCGCCAAGGTTTTCAGAACGTACAACGCTTCCTACACGATGGCCACGCTGCTTCGCGAGCTCAAAGCTGAAGGAAACATCATGGACAAGGTCAAGGCGTACAACGATGCGAACCGCATGGTGGCCATCCTCTGTAACCACAAGCGCACCGTGGCCGCCAGTCACGACCAGCAGATGGAGAAGATGGAAGACAAGATCAATGGTCTGCGCTACCAGCAATATCGCATCAAGCATATGATGATCGATATCGAGCCGAAGATCAAGAAGAAGAAGGGCGAGGCCTACTTTGCACTTCCTGAGGGTCTTGATAAGGAGTGGCAGGTCAAGCACCACGAGACTCTCGTCGAAGAGCTGCGCACGAAGGTGCAGAAGAAGTTCGACAAGGAGAACGAGAAGCTCGAGGCCGACGGCGACAAGCCCATGAAGGCCAAAGAGCTTGAGCAACGCATGGCTGTCGTCCAGGAACTTGAGACCAAACTTAAGCAGGAACTCAAGAAAGGCAAAGTCGAGGCCGAAGGCAAGAGCGCGAGTGTTGACAAGTACGAGAAAGACCTTGAAAAGCTCGACGCTCGTATCGCTACGATGAAGTTACAGGCAGAGGATCGCGACAACAACAAGGAGGTCGCGCTGGGGACATCGAAGATCGTGAGTGTCGTGTCTCAGTTCGAATCAAGGACCGTTGCTAATAGAGTACCAGAACTACATCGATCCTCGCCTCACCGTCGTCTTCAGCAAGAAGTTCGACGTGCCCATCGAGCGCTTCTTCTCAAAGACGTTGAGGGACAAATTCAATTGGGCGATAGAGTCAGTAGATGAGGCTTGGGACTTCTGAGTGAGCTCTCGATGGATCGACAATGATTCACAACGCCCAAAGTGCTCCAACAGGAAGCTTGCGACGGCATGGCGACTTGTCAGTACACGCTCATGCGACAGGGACGAGACAATTTGTCGGTCATGGCAGTTGCTGTTTCCCGGAGTTAATTATGATGCATTTGCAGAGCGGATGTTGTTGTTCTGCTGGTAGGGTGGCTTGCATCTATGATACCAGCCAGCGCGGTGGCCAGATGTCACGAACCGAAAAGCATGTCTTTCGCGAATATTACTAGTGCCTAGTCCCTGCCACACTCCGGCACCTCGTACAGCTCGTAAAAACAACCTCACATTACCTCACTAAGTCCATGAAGACCTTCACTATCAAACACTTCGCAGCAAGACCGACATCAATAACTTTCGACTATCTCCAAGCTTCGTATCAGCACGGAACGATGAACTCCCCATTCTGGCTCGTCGGCGCCCTCTCCGCTGCCTCATCAGTCGGCATCGGAGCGTTCGGAGCTCACGGATTGAAGAATCGCGGACTTGAGCCAGCGAAGATCGCATCGTTTCAGACGGCGGCCCACTACCAGGTAAGACACAGTTTGACCACGATGCGAGGCCTCGTTTGAAAATGAGGTCTCATCACTACGCGAGGCCTCTCGCGGAGTTCAACGCATCATACAAAAGCTGACTTCGATCCCAGCTCGTCCACTCCATCGCCTTGCTCGTAGCCGAGCACGCAGCTCCCAAGAACGTCTGGGCAAAGTCTCTGTTCACGGCTGGCATCACCATGTTCTCTGGCTCGATCTACCTTCTGGTTCTGGATGGGCAGACGTTCAAGGGTCTTGGTCCGGTCACTCCACTCGGAGGCATGTGCTTGATGGGAGGCTGGATTGCTTTGGCGTTTGGGAGTCGAGGGAGGATTATGTTGTAAACTTGGGTATTCTGATGGGCGGGAGTGGTCTTTTGACACTACGGCACGGTGTAGCTGGAGCAGGGCGAGCTGTACACGATTGCATCACGAAAAGCACAGAGTCGTGGAGCACGATGACAGGTCACTTGGCGAAACGTTCCGGGTATCTGAGCATGTCACTTTTGGTACAAGTACGAGGACAATCGCGACACCACTCAATGCCGTGTACGGGAACTTGGCAGTGCATGTACAGGTATCTTTGCAGAACATGTACAGGTGATGTAGCAGTACACGTACAGGTCCCTCAGCTTAGCAGACCACGTACAGGTAAACAGAGCAGTACACGTACAGATAACCTAGCTCAGTAGACCACGTACAGGCAACAGAGCAGGTGTCCTTACAGATAACTCAGCGGTGCACGTACAGATACCTTAGCAGACCATGTACAGGTAACTTAGCGGACTTTGTACAGGTACGTAACTTCGCGGTCACGCAAGTTGACCATACGGGGAGATAACACGGCAGTGCCATGTGCGTTCCTTGTGCATTCATCGTCGTCGTCTACTACGTCGACTCAGTGTCCGATCATTTTCTTTCTGACTCGGACACGTGAATGTCTATTGTGAAAGTCAATTGTCAGGGTCCTGTTTTTCCAATGGGCGGCGACCGCTGCGGTGGGACAAGCGGGGCCGGGATGAGCCGCCCCTCGCACGCTTGATGGAGGAAAATGATTTCGTCGTGCTCAAAATTCCGACGCCGCTCTTCTATCCTCCTCTTCCTCCACCAACCTATCCCCACCCACTCACACATCACTCAACATGGCGGACGAAGTTTACGATGGTGCCATTGGCATCGATCTCGGTATGGCGATGCGCAAAACTTGTGACCACGAGTCGGGACAAACCGCTGACATCCATTGAAGGAACCACCTACTCTTGTGTGGCCAACTATGAGGGCGCTGGCGTTGAAATCAGTATGTGACTCGCGTGAGGGAATTGGCGCATGGGAACGCATCTAACAAAACATCTACCAGTTGCCAACGAGCAAGGAAGCTTCACCACCCCATCTTTCGTCTCTTTCACTGCTGAGGAGCGTCTCATTGGTGAGGCCGCGAAGAACCAGGCTGCGATGAACCCAATCAACACCGTCTTCGATGTCAAGTGAGTTGGAGTAGAGAACTTGAAAAAGGTGGAGACAATTGGATCTAATACATGGACAGGCGTCTTATCGGCCGGAGATTCGACGACCCCACCGTCAAGAAGGATATCGAGTCGTGGCCATTCAAGGTCATTGACGACGGTGAGGGCCAGCCAAAGGTCCAGGTCGAGTATCTCGGCGAGACCAAGACTTTCTCCGCGCAGGAGATCTCCGCCATGGTTCTCGGAAAGGTGCGCATTGCTCGAGAGATATGCTTCAGCGCGGCGGCATACTGACTCCCCCCAGATGAAGGAAATCGCTGAGGTCAAGCTCGGCAAGAAGGTCTCCAAGGCCGTCATCACCGTTCCCGCATACTTCAACGACAACCAGAGGCAGGCCACCAAGGACGCCGGTGCCATCGCTGGCCTCAACGTTCTCCGTATCATCAACGAGCCTACCGCCGCCGCCATCGCCTACGGTCTCGGATCTGGAAAGTCT
This sequence comes from Zymoseptoria crescenta, assembly GCA_026122155.1. NCBI lineage: Eukaryota > Fungi > Ascomycota > Dothideomycetes > Mycosphaerellales > Mycosphaerellaceae > Zymoseptoria > Zymoseptoria crescenta. The sequence continues at coordinate 20,432 of JALRMM010000136.1, read as the reverse complement.
GACAAGGAGCGCAACGTCTTGATCTACGATCTTGGTGGTGGTACTTTCGATGTCTCCCTTCTCCACATCCAGGGTGGTGTCTTCACTGTCAAGGCTACCGCTGGTGACACTCACTTGGGTGGTCAGGACTTTGACACCAACCTTCTCGAGCACTTCAAGAAAGAGTTCACCAAGAAAACGAAGAAAGACATCTCTGGCGACCCACGTGCCCTGCGCCGTCTGCGAACCGCTTGCGAGCGCGCGAAGCGTACCCTTTCCAACGGCACCCAGACCACCGTCGAGATCGACTCCCTCTTCGACGGCGAGGACTTCAACGCCAACATTACCCGTGCTCGCTTCGAGGACATCAACAGCAAGGCTTTCAGCGGTACCATCCAGCCCGTTGAGCAGGTCCTGAAGGATGCTCAGATCGAGAAGAGCAAGGTCGACGAGATCGTGCTTGTTGGTGGTTCTACTCGCATTCCCCGGATACAGAAGCTCCTCAGCGACTTCTTCAACGGCAAGAAGCTCGAGAAGAGCATCAACCCTGATGAGGCTGTTGCCTACGGTGCCGCCGTCCAGGCTGGTATCCTCTCCGGCAAGGCTACGTCTGCGGACACAGCTGAGTAAGTTCGACCCAATGTGATCATGAAAGCTTCCACTGACATTTTTTGTGATAGTCTCCTTCTGCTCGATGTGGTTCCTCTCTCGCTCGGTGTGGCCATGGAGGGCGTAAGTAGTTTTCCTGCCCGAGCTTTTTCGACCTTTTGCTAACTCTTCGGAAGAACATATTCGCGCCCGTCGGTGAGTTATTATGGTCCATTCGGAGCCTTTGCGTGCATGTGCAACATTTGCGTGTTCCATATGCATCAAAATCCGGCCTTGAAAGCTTTTGAAGCCCCACTAACATTTCTTAAGTCCCCCGTGGTACCTCCGTCCCCAACATCAAGAAGCGCACCTTCACCACAGTTTCCGACAGTAAGACTCCTATTCAATCTCATCCCGCAGCCACACCACTGACACTGTCATAGACCAGCAGACCGTCCAGTTCCCCGTCTACCAGGGTGAGCGTGTGAACTGCGAGGACAACACCTCCCTCGGAGAGTTCACTCTTTCGCCAATCCCCCCGATGAAGGCTGGAGATGCCGTCCTCGAGTGTGTGTTCGAGGTCGATGTCAACGGTATCCTGAAGGTCACCGCCACCGAGAAGACCTCCGGCCGCAGCGCCAACATCACCATCTCCAACTCCGTCGGCAAGCTCAACAGCGCTGAGATTGAGAAGATGATCAACGACGCCGAGCAGTTCAAGACCAGCGACGAGGCCTTCACCAAGAAGTTCGAGTCCCGCCAGCAGCTCGAGAGCTACATCAGCAGAGTGGAAGACATCGTCTCCGACCCAACGATGAGCATGAAGCTCAAGCGCGGCCAGAAGGAGAAGATTGAGAGCGCCCTCTCTGATGCGATGGCTCAGCTCGAGATTGAGGACTCCACCAGCGACGACCTCAAGAAGAAGGAGCTCGCACTCAAGCGTGTCGTCACAAAGGTGAGCTTTAGCCTGCAGCATTCATAACCTGGAGCACTGCTAACACATCTCTCAGGCCATGTCCACCCGCTAAGCGTGCCATGTTCTTTTCCTTCATTCTACCGGCGTTGGCGTGCAGAGAGGCGAGGCATACGGGGCGAAACGATGCAATGAGTGTGCAGCGCGGATCGATTTCCGTGCGCGGATAGTTCGCATAGCAATGACCCAGAGCGCAAAAGCAAAAGCGAAGATTGATGTATGATCAGCATACGGGTCGTCACGATGTCAATGGTGCTTGAGTGAGAGGAGCACTTTTTACGTAGCTGTCCCCAATGGTAACGAGCCTCTTTACACAATGCTTCTTCGATGCCCACATTTGTCTCTTTTGCCGCAAGCATTAAAGGGATGTTCGTAGTGTCACTTTACAGCGATCGAAATGCATTCGCGCAATTGCTGCCACCTGCAGGTGGAAGATGATTCTGTTTCGACACGTGAAGTCAAACGATCGTGGCGGGTTTGCCCTTGAACAAAGAGGCCGAATCAGCCGAGGCTGCTCTTCCATGTCCGCCGATGGAACGAAAGCGGTCGCGCCACCGCCCTGTCGAGGGCGAGACGCCTTGTGTGAATCCTCAACACGACCTCACTTCCACTCCCACGGCCAGCGATACCCATCAAGCCCCACAAGAGGGTCGCGGCGGCGTGTGACTTGCAACTCTGCGCGACCGACGGGCTTCGTATCAGCTTGACTCGCATCCGTCATCAAATTCTCATCCCATCTGACCCCACGCCATCAACAATCGACCGCACCACGACTGCGCACCCATCAGCCAGACCGACTACGACATGGCTTCGCCGCCCAAGCCTTGGGAAAGAGCTTCGGGAAATCAGTCAGGTAATTGAGGAAATGCACATCTGCGCAAGAACATCCGGCTGACTCACTCCCACAGCGGCCGTCCCATCATCCACCATCGCGACGACGACGACAACACCATCTAGCACATCCTCCTCCGCCGCCACACCTGCACTACCCGCACGACCCGACGCCTTGAACCGAGTTGCATCTCAAACAGCAGGAGCATACTCTAGCCCATACAATCGAACATCGGCCTACTCATCACCCTACGGCGGCGGCATCGGCACCGGCCTGGGTGGAATCGGCGGCATGTCCTCGTACAGCTCACCTTACTCCCGCTTCGGCGGCATGGGTGGTATGGGTGGTGGCATGTACGGTGGAGGACTGGGCGGGATGTACGGCGGCGGATATGGCGGCATGGGAGGCTATGGCGGAGGGATGTACGGCCAACCAGGCATGATGGGACCCAACGGACAGGATCCCAGCTTGACCCAGACCTTCAGCAACAGCACGCAGGCCACATTTCAAATGATCGAGAGCATCGTGGGTGCATTCGGAGGCTTCGCACAAATGCTCGAGAGCACATACATGGCCACGCACTCCTCCTTCTTCGCGATGGTCAGCGTCGCCGAACAATTCGGCAACCTCCGCCAAACTCTCGGTTCCGTGCTCGGCATCTTCACAATTATGCGGTGGATTCGAACACTCATAGCCAAACTCACCGGCCGTCCACCGCCCGCTTCCTCAAGCGACCTCACACCTGCGGCCTTTGCATCCTTCGCAGGCACTCCCGGGCCAGATGGCACTCCCGCCAAACCATCACGCAAACCATTCATCTTCTTCGTAGTGGCGGTCTTCGGCCTACCCTACCTCATGGGCAAACTCATCCGCTCGCTAGCCGCCAGCCAAGAAGCCCAAGCCGCCCAGCAAGGACAACTCGCCATCGGTCCCGACGGCCAACCCATTCCCGCCCCCATCGACCCCTCCAAACTCGACTTCTGCCGCGTCGTGTACGACTACACCCCCGCCACGCAACCCGGGCAGCCATTCCAGGAGGGCATCGACCTCGCCGTGAAAAAGGGTGACCTCGTCGCCGTGCTGAGCAAGTCCGATCCGATGGGCCAACCATCGGAATGGTGGCGCTGCAGAGCGAGGGATGGAGGAGTCGGATACTTGCCAAGTCCATACCTGGAGACAATCCAGCGACGGCCGGCCCAGGCACAAATCGGAGCGAAGAGCGCGAGTGAGAATGGAAGCCGGGTGAATACGATGACAAGCGGCAGTGTGGGGGAGAGTCGGGCGAACAGCATGAAGATCACGGATAGGGAGAAGGCGGAAGTACTGAAGGCTCCCAAGCAGCCGCCGGTGCTCAACTCGAAGATGGGAGATGTGCCGGTTGAGAGCTTTCAGAGGGGAGCTTTCTACTCGTAGGAGGATGAGCAACGGGAGATGGAAGGATGAATATACTTGACGAGAGATGTCATTCATTTGTACAGCGGGATGGAGGAGTGGGAGATATTGGACAACTCTTCGGCGAGGCGTTGTGGGTGATTTAAGGGGGCGTTTTTGAGCGATGTTGTAGATGTAGGTTTGTTCTATTGGTCGGGCATATAAGTTCAGAGGTATGAGGGGTGGACGATACGATTGGTGGTGGAGTGGAAAAGCAGGCGGTTTTCCAGGGGATAATGCAATGCAACGTTCAATGCATTTTCCAATACCTCGATTCACGATTCTCATCCCGTGCTCGTCTTCGGATTGCCAGCCATCTGGATCGGCGACGAATGTGTACATGAGCTCAGTTGACGCAGTGACCAAAAGTAGGGAGTGAGCGCTTCGAGGCCATTGAAGCCGAGCCCACTGAAAGCATTCGAGATACGAAACAAAGGGAAACTTGAACGCTGATGCATGCTGAAGAGTCAGTCACGCGAGGGCAATTCCGTTCATTTGATAACGCAAGCTAATCAAGTCTCAATCTCGCCTTCGTTGTGGGACGAATACGATTTCTTTCACGTCGTTGCCATCGAAGCGAGTTTTTCCGCAAGTACGCCGTGATTTTCCGAGCCAAGGTTGCGCCGATGCAGTGCGAATTGGTTCGGGATGGTGAGATCGTCCCGAAGCGGACGGAACGCTCAAGCGACAATGGTTGCGGGTGACGGCTCGACCGTAACGGCGTGCTTGACCATCTCGCGGAGCTCATTTTCGTAGCGCTGTTGCATCTCTTCGGCGCAGGAGTGTTGGCGACTCGTGATGCCGCAGAGACAGGACCACGCGGAGGTCCTAGAAGAGCAAGAAGAAAGAGAATAAGCACACGCGCGGCAAGTCGAATCGTGCTTCTGTCAAGGTTGACTCGGGACTGTGGAGTTGGAAGAGATCATCTGAGGGTTCGCATCAGTGTCCGGGCGTCCAGGGCAGTGGAGGACGGGAGAAAACGGGAGATCCGGGCACTCACTTCATCCTGTTCTTCAACTCCGCCTTGAACGACTCCACCATCTCAGCCGTGTAGTTCTTCGGCGTTCCTCCCGAGTCCTTCATCTGCAACGCCCCCTTCCCGAAGCTCAGAACCTCTACGCCCGCGAACTTGTCGTCTCTCGCTTTGCCGACCGTCTCCAGGAACTTGTACGCGTCCTTGAAGAAGACTCCCGCGGCTTTCTTCGGATCGTTTTCGCCGCTCACGACGCCCGTGTCGAAGTGCAAGCGCGTCAGGCCGTGAGCGGTGGCGAGCTGGTGCAGGGCGTTGCGGGCGGTGGTTTTGACGTAGGTTTTGATCTCGACGGAGAGGAGGTGTTGGGCAGTGGGGGTGGGGATCTCGGAGAGGAAGTCGAGGACGACGGCTGTGTTTTCGAGGCGGATGGGGTGGGCGTAGAGGATGGGAGTGGCTTCGTTGTTGATCTTGAGGATGTCAGTGAGTGCTGGTGGTTATCGGCGGGACGAGGATTGAGGTGGCCTACCTGCTTGTTGACGGCCAGTAAGGCGACGCGGTCCTTCCTTCCACCGGCGTATGTCTTGGCGTAGATCTCCTTGTTGGAAGTGCGTTTGCCGTCGAGATTGATGCGGTCAACTGTCGAGCCGGCGGAGGCGAAGTAGAAGCGGTACACGCGGTTGCGAGCTTCGTCGGGGAGGCCGAGGAACTCGAAGGGCTTGGCGGGGCGAATGACGATGGCTTGTTGGCCGGCGTACGGACCACTGTCGAGGATGATCTATGAGGAGTCAGTGGTTTTCGCAGTGAAGTTGAGGTGAAAAGACGTACGGTCTTGGTCAACTGGAACGAGTTGGGAGCGTCCAGCTTCAGCAGAAGGTGGTATCCTCCGGTCGAGGTGACCTGTGCGTGGACGTTGCCAGCATCAACGCCGACTTTGACTGGAATTGTCACGCCTTCGTCCTTCGCAAGAGGGAGGAACTCGGCTGTGTGCTCGGGAACCTTTTTCTTGGCTGGAGTTCTGGGTGCTTTGGGTGTCTCGGTCTTCGGCTTCGCCTTGGGCTTGTCGGGCGTTGCGGTCACTGGAGCTAGGGCTGCATTTCTGACGGCGGCATCGACATTGATTTTCGCCGGAGCCTTCGCTGTCGCCTTCGTCTTCTGTCATGATTCTGTCAGTGATGCGGTGTGATGGAGTGTAATGTGTTGCCATACCTTGGCGTCCTTTGGTGGCATCGTTGCGGCTGCTCTGCTCAGTGTGATAGAGGTGAGTGAGATGAGACGTCGTTGCAAGCTCCAGAAGATCGTCCGGTCATCAACACACGGCGATGATGATCAAGGTCGGATGAAGAGTGGTGTTGAAGACCAGCAATAGTTGGGTGTTGCAGCCTGGCACAAGAAGAGTGAAGCAAGAGAGCTGATCGAAGGGGGAGTGAAGTGAGGGTGGAGAGCGCACGTGGAGGTCAAGAGCTCCCCAAACAGGCAGACACGGAGAACAACAAACGAGACGGACCAATGAGAGCACAAGAAGACAACGTCAATCTCGCGAGCTGGCTATCGAGTGAGGAAGCTTCACTTGAAACATGAAGAGATGATCAGCCAGGACATTACGAAAAGACGAAGGAGAGCGCAAGTGCATGGACCTGAAGCTCAACGGTAGAACGAGAAAGGCATTCAGACCTAGCTCAAGACCAGCGATGCATTAGTGGACGCACAGCTATTCAGCCTCAGTTTTTGCGAATTGCTCCATGCGGCCTCTATCATCTCGTGAGGCCCTTCGGCTCGCGGGGCCGATGGATATCAGACGTTCCAAACAGCAGGAATTGAATAGTTCTCACACTCGGAGACTTCGTCGAATTCCCTCCCTGGACATGGTAGGGACATATCCATACTTCCGATGATAACCTCTTGCAGAGTGATTCTTCGAGTGTAGATGATCGTAGCTTCGGCGACATAAGCATGCTCTGCCGCGATATGCGGGACAGACGATCAGGAATGAGCAACTGATCAGAGCTATCGCGTGCAGGCCGTCCAGTCGCAGTCGGCGCTTCGCAGATGTTCGTCGAAGTAAAGCAGGAAATCGTCTTCAGTGCGGATGGTGTTAAGTCGTCATCTTCGTGCCGTTATATGCCCATGGTCGCTGAGAAGTACGGTGTTTCGCAAGACATGATGTCGTCGGTCAGGCGGAAACCGCTCCTGGTCTTCGGTCATAGAAGGTAATGGTCTCCACTCCATTGAAGTGAAGTGAAGTCAAAGCCAAGCCCTGTCGAAACCACTGGGACGCGCCTCGAACACTCGACGCGATGCGCATCGGACCTCAGCTTCACATGCGACCACTTTCTTCCTCAGACGTCCCCATCGTTGCAACAACCACGTTCAACATCCACCATGGCCGACGAACTCACCAACGGCACCGCGCCTAACGCCGACGTCGAAATGAAGGAGGAGACCGGCGACGTGCGTACACTGTCGATCGCTCGGCGTCCTCGATTCATCGCTGACACACTTAGTAGACCTCCATGGCCGACCTTCAAGACCCAACCGACCCCAACCCCCCACCCCAACCCCCCTCCACAATCAACCCCCCACCCCTCTCCCAACCAGAACACCTCTCCACCATCGCTCCCTCGCCAGCCACCCCGCCCGCCCAACCAACAACCCGACCCGGCAGCATGCCCCCGACCCGCACAGCGCTCCCCGAGAAACCCGTCGCGCACGGCGGACCCACCCGACAATTCTTAAACGCGAAGATCACGCCGCATTTGCTCGAGGGCATGAAGTACGTGGCGGCGTATGAGCCGGAGAAACCCTTGGCGTGGTTGAGCGAGTTTTTGGCGCAGAGGAGTAGGGAGGTGGAGGGATGAAGAGGGAGAGAGAGAGTCACTTGGTCGATGGATGTGCGAAGTCTGCAGGACAGGAGGTAGGCGCGAAGAGGGATCAAGCTCCGCGTACTGGCCGTGGGGTGGTGAGCAGCGTGGCACGATGAACCGCGACTCCTGCAGCCTGGGGCCGCGTCGCTGGACGTTCGAGCGTCCGGCGGGACGTTGCTCTGCAGAGGAGAACACGCCGGGGAGATGATGGTGGATCTGCGGCCATGGGAAACAGCAGCACAGGCTCGTTGGAGAAGCGTGGTCGAGAGATGGGACCGAGGCGTCCGCGGCCGTCAGGCGAGAACATCCTTATGAGACCAGTCGCATATCAGCTCTCGGACATGCACGTCGAGCCTAGTAGCAGCGAGTCCAGACTCACGCACGCGACAGACGTGAACAGCGAAAGAAGGAGGATGAAGCCCGGATCTCAGACATCGAGTCCAAGCATGCAAGCAATAGATCAAACCGAGTAGCCTTTTGTTGCACACCTATGCAAAGAACGCCACTCCCTCATGTCTAACGTCTATGTACATTCCTCATCCAACCATCGTGGTCGTCCTCGCTTCCATGCTCTCTCTCCTCCCTGTCTCACGCATGCTTCCCCTTCCCCTCCCCCGAACGACCCCCCAACGAAGGCATAGCCTCCCCCCTCCTCTGCTTCCGCAGCGCCCTGACCTTCTCCTCCGGAATCGTCAAACACCGAATCCCCAAATAGTCGCAAATCGCCGTGCACACCACATACGCCCAGCGCGCGTACACGAACACGCTGAGGAAGAAGTACGCCCACAGGTACGCCAGCTGGAGGGCCGCGGACGGGGCGGCGAGTCCCACCAGCGGCAGGTGGACCATGACCGCGCCTCCGACGAGGGGCGCGAGGAGGGCGGTCCAGTAGGGGAAGGGCTGCCGCGTCAGGTGCGCGAGGATCGTCTTGGTCGTCATGCGCCCGAAGACGAAGGACAGCGTCAGGCACAGCAGCGCGAGGTGATTGTCCCGCAACAGCGTCGAGTGCGGCGAGCCCAGCCACGCCACCAGACACCCGCAGAACAGCACCATGGGACTCCACTCCAGGAACACCGGCGCCACGGGCAACCCCTTCGCGCGCCTCGCGTGGACGACATTCCACACGCAGCCCGGCAGATGCGCGACGAAGAACGCGGACAGCAACAGTCCCGCCCAGAAGTCCTGCACGCTGAGCGTCGCGCCGAAGATGTCCTCGTGTCCGAGGAAGGAGTGCAGAGGCGCGTGCCAGACGTGCGGACCGTAGATGCCGGAGATGATCATGATGGAAGCGGCGAGGATGAGGCCTTCGGTGGGACCGTTGAAGTAGCCCAGGTACAAGGTGTGGGTGTGGTAAGTCTCCCAGGTGGAGAAGAACATGGGCAGGCAGGGGATGAGAGCGGTGAGGGCGCCGATGCGGGTGGGACCGAGGGCCATGGCGGAGGTTTCGAGGAGGGAGGCGAGAGTGCAGTTCAGGGAGTCGATGCCGTGGTCGAAGAGCTCGCCGAGGCCGGAGGAGGTGCCGGTCCGGCGGGCTTGTTTGCCGTCGATGTTGTCCATTGTGCTGTAGGCCCAGACGCCGAGGGCGTAGGAGAAGTAGATCCAGGAGTGGGCCGGGCCGGTGAGGTCGGGGTCGGCGAGTTGTTGGAGGGCGACGTTGGCGATGATGAAGAAGAAGCCGATCAAGGTGACCATGTTGGGGGCGAGCCAGAGGGGGAGGTATTCGACGCAGAAGTTCCACTGCTGTGGGTGTCAGATTGGGTCTGCTGTATTGGAGCTCGGGGGTTCATACGTAGTGTCGGAGGACGTGGTTGGATATAGGTGACAGGTCCACGGAGGAGTACCTGTACGTTTTGAAGTGCTTGAGGCCATCTTCGGAGAGGGTGCCAGTCTTGGGCATTTCTGTAGCACGACATATGTTGTCAATGTACTGCTGGGCTACGGCTTGTGACAGGTGCAAAATACCTCTTTTCGCGGCCATTGTCAAGGCGCGGGACTCTCAATCGTCCCGAGTTCGCAGCAGTCACGAGTCAGACGTCTTCACCACGCAGTCTGTTGTTCGACTGCACGCCAGGGAGATGGAGGGTGGGGAGGCGAATGCAATGCACAATGGGAAAGGTCCTCGAATATCGAGCTCGAGATGGTGGCCTAAACGTGAGTTTCCGCCACTATGAGGTATTTAGCCATTTAATCACGTGCATATCAACCTAACTTGCCCAATATGCCTCCTATTGTCTGTATATCACTCTCAATGCGTCTCATCGTAATCTCAGTGTGTGTCCGTATTGTTATATACTATTAATAAGTAGTAAGTAACTTATAATACTAGTAAGTAGCTGTTTCTTCTTATAAAACTTCTACTACTACGCTCTCTTTTCAAACACTACTACTACTACCACTCTCTACGCTCTCGCCTACGATCTTATGCCTCCTTAGACCGCTCTTAATATATAAAAAGGCTTCGATATTAACTCCGTTATACTATACGATATATATAATAACTCCTTACTACTACTAGCCGTTATACGCGACGACTCCTTATTACTACTACCCTCTATGCGCGTAGACTTACTACCCTCTATACGCGTAGACTCTCTAGTAAGCATTACGGATACCGCTTTACTACTACTATCGCCTTTAGCTCTACCTATCGAGCTCTATATCTACTATATACCGACTACTACTAATTAGAAGGCTCCACAATACATTAGCGTCGTAAATTAGAAGGAAGCTCTTACTAAAGCTTAATTAATAGATACGAAGGTCCGGAGGAGTAGTCGTTAGACGCTTATATAATATAATTACGTAGAACGAGTATAGAAAATAGAGGAAGGTAAGTTTAATCTAGGCGATCTAGGCTAATCTCGGCCTAATCTTAGCTAATTATCCTAGGACAAGCTGCGCACTTGCCTTATAGGCTCTATATTAATATAAATTACGTCTATCGCGCCTATAATAACAACTCGAAGCTTACGACTTATAGATATTACTTTAGCTATAGTAAGGCTAGCTACGGCGCTAGGATTACGGTAAAAGAGGAGTTAGATATTAAAGATAGTCTTAGTATTATAGATAAAGGAGTAAAGGTAGCGGTATTATAGTCGGAGGTAGTAGTATTATAGTCGGAGGTAGTAGTATTATAGTCGGAGGTAGCGGACTTAATAGAGGCGAATATAGAGTTAGCGGATAAGGTTAATAGAACAATATATAATATCCTCCGTATTAAGAAGATATATAAGACTAAGATCGATAGACTTCGTAGTAAGATTAAGGGTAATAAAGATACGCTTAAGGCTAAGATTAGAGGGCTTAAGGAGAGGCATCTATTATTATTAGAGACTAATAAGCTTTTTAAGGCTCGTTTAGCGGCATTAGAGTAGAAGTAGCTAAGATTACACTAAGATACGATAAGATTAGCTCTCGAGCTACTAAATAATACCTATTTTTATGCTTAATATTAATGCTAAGCTACTTATACTTCTAATTCTATATACCTCTATCCCTATATATTCTACACTAAGATTATATTAACCTTCGCTCTTAGCCTTCTTCTATATTAGTAGTTGCTTCCTTCTACTTCTACGTAGCTTATTAACCGTACTAGGCTCTTTAATAATAGGCTCCTGAATAATAGGCTCCTTAATAATAGGCTCCTTAATAATAGGCTCGCCTATATCTACCTCCGGCTTAATAGGCGTGTTTACGATCTTAGAGCGCTCTTATACTAGCGTAAGGGCTAGTATTGCGGCTAATAGCTTATGTTTAACTAGGCTAGCCTCCTTCTAGCTAGCCTTCTTCTAGCTAGCCTCCTTCTAGCTAGCCTCTATCTTTATTAAGGATAGTTATATCGCTCTCGTATTAGCTACTCCGGAGGACGTTAAGAATGCTACTACCTTAACCGGCGTCTATAGTAGTAGTAATACGGCTAGCCTAGACTCGTCCGCCTTCTTCTTAGCTCGTCGTATAACGGCCGCTCTAGCTTAGGCTATAGTATCCTATAAGCTAGAGGCGGTATTAATATCGTCGTCGAGGATAATAAGGGAGTCGTTAATTCTTACTAGTAAGGATAGCTAGAGCTCTAAGCTAGTAGTACGTTTACTAGTTCTCGGGGGACCGGCGGTAGGCGCTATCTTAATAGAGTTAGTAACGGCGGCTCTAATAGCGAGATTAGCGCTAAGATCGTTGTTGTTACTACTAAGAGCGGCGTACGTAGCGATCTTATAGGCTAGCTAGTTGTCCTTGTCTAGCTGCTTGCCCTTATAATAAGGGAACGTGTAAACCGGAATTAAGTATGTAGGAAAGCTAGTTCTCTATCTATCTACTTATTACTAAAGGTATACACTACCCGGGGGCGCTAAGCCCGGCGTCCTATAACATTACCCCCCCCCCTACACGAAGAACGGACATACTATCCGCAGTGTTGCGCTAAAAACTATATTAAAAATCAAAACAAAATAAAAAACAAGTCTATCCTCCTCGCTAGTCCTTCTTTCCGAGTAAGCTCTAATCTACCTATAGGGAATCGGTCCCCTTAGCCTTCTTCTACTTCTTACGAGGTAAGTCGGTACCGCCCTACTTACGGAGCTTGTGCTTAATAGCGGGGGTAGTCGCCGCGGGAGTAGTAGTTGGGTAGGTTAGGCGTACTATAGTAGAGAGGTCGGTAGAGTCCGGGGTGTAGACTAGGCTAGGGTTGTCGAGGTAGCGTAGGGCGCTAGTAGGGTGCGTATCGACGTATTTTAGTGCCTTACCGATAGCGGTGTCCGGGAGTATAATGCCCTTACGCTTACGGGATGCCGCTATAAATACGACGAACTCGTATTAGCGGTAGCGCGAAAGGAGGGACCCGGTAAAGGCATTAATATTTAGTCCTAGGATGCCGGCGTCTCGGAGGTCGTATGCTAGCTAGTCGCCGTAGTCGGCTACTAAGTCGACCGCGTCTATAGTTATATTATAGAGGGTTTATGCCGCCGCGATTAGGCGCGCCTAGGTAGACATACCTATTTAAAAGGTAATGTCGTTATCTATTACCGAGGGGCTTAATTGTCGGAGGCTCGGAGTAGAGGGTTATAGTACGGTGTTCGTTACTAGTAGTAGTAGCGCTAGGATTGCTAGGGGTAGCATCTTTCGATAGGTAGATAGAAGGGTAAGCCCTAGCTAGTTACGCTACTCCTACGTAAGTACTTCGAATCGAGCGCGGAACATCTCTACGTTAAAGACAAGTCGGTAGCCTAGGTCCTAGTAGTTACGTAGCGGCGTCTTCTCGGGCATCTAGTATAGGTTAGCTTTGCCGTTTATATTAAGAAGTTGGGCGACGTTCTCCTTAGTCTATACTAGTCGCTATATATCGTATACGTGTTATAGGGCTTAGCGATCCCGCTAGTCGAGGGTAGCGTCTTCGGCGGCCGCTTAGACGTTGTCTATTATCTCTCTATCTATTCTATCCTAGTCTACTTTAGTTAGCTAGGTAACTAGGGCCTAGTTTTCGAATAGCTTTATTAAAGGTAGGAGGCGGGGGCGGATTATCCTATTCTTTACTAGTTACTTCTAGCCCTTATCTACGTAGTTACTACCTAAGGTAACTATATCGCTACTTAGGAGTCGGAGGGGGTCGAACTAAACCTAGGCTTTGCCTTCCGGGTCGAGGAGTTTCGCGATATGTTCTCCTATAAGAAGGATGCATCCGCCTTATAACCCTAGGACTCCGTTTCTACCGTTGTCGACGACGTAAGGGCGTTCTATTAGCCGGCGCGACCTCTCTAGGCAGCCCTTAGAATTAAAATCGTACGGATACGCCTCCCGAAGGGTGTTTAGCGAGACGTAACCCTCGTCTATATACTTCGTTAGAGCGCCGACTATTAGGTCCTCGAAGTAGGAGTTAAGTAGTAGGGCACTACCGTTTGTAACGGATTTGTAGATAGCGAAGTAGAAGGTATCCTCGGACTATCTAACCCCGTATTTCTATAACTTCGTGCCGGAGGCCTAGGCTACCTACCGAGTAATCCGCCGGGGAGTTAAGGTAGTACGGGATTAGTCTACGTTTACTATAGGGGATTAGTCTCCCTACTACGGGTTTAATATAGGGGATTAGTCTACCTACTAAGGTGTAGTAGGGCGAGGAGTCTCGTTCGGGATTCTAACGATAAAGTCCGCCTACTCTATAGTTTGGTCGATAATATTGTTAATAGCGGTATCCGACTCGAAGCGGCGTTTAAAGATTCCTTAGATCTACTTAGCCTTATTATAGAGGAATGTTAAGGGGTTATTATGTAGCTTCGTAAGGAAGTTGTAGATAGCGCGGTTATTGTTATTATCGTCTTCCTAGGCGCTATTAACTTAAAGAGTAAACTTAGCATTAGCTTCGCTACGGGCGACAAGTCCTATCTAAGGGAAGGAGTAGTCTTTAATATATATTAGGGTAGCATACTATCCTCTCGCGCGTAGGGCTTCCTAAGCTATACGGATTACGTCCATATCGTATACTACGTCCCGGGCTTTCGCTAGCGCATTGTACGCGGTAAGGTAGCGTATACTAACGTTCTTATAGGGGAGTATGTTATACGGTAGACCCGGGGTAGCGGCGTCGTCGATAGTAATACCCGGCTAAACTATCTCCTAGTCTACGACTTCTAGGAGGGTCGTGTTAGGAAATCTATCTTCGCGTAATAGCTAGGTTGCCTTCTTTACGAGGGAGGTATAGCCCTAGCTCGTCGGGCTTCGGCGATAGAGGTCTTAGAGAGTAGCGCGTACCTTTCGTATATCGGGATTAATCTCCTTTTCCGTACGGAGACGTCCTAATATAGCGTTAACTACTATAGGGTTAATAAGCGCCGGTTTCGCGATGTCCGCTACTAAGGATAGGATATCCTCGTCTTACGGTTACTTCTTCTTAGGCGGTAAGGTACCCTAACTACCCCTACGTACGTTACCCTATATATCCTTACTAGTACGCTCGGAGGTTACGTTAGCCGATAGTTTCTTAGCGGGCACTAGGTTTAAGGCCGCCTTATTTGTTATAGGCTATGCCAGGGTATTCTTATCCTCGGCTACTAGCTTCTTAATCTACTATAGGCCCTTACCCGGTATCTACTCCTAGAGTAGAGAGTCCTTAAAGTAGGCGTCGCCCTAGCGCTAGTCCGGACGCTCGTCTCGGTTAAAGTTATCTAAGATGCGAATTAATACCGTTCGGCTCTTCTTTAGGTTCTAGATAGCTATAGTATAGTATAGGCAGTACCGTAGGTGCGCCTAGAAGGTAGCTACCTAGGTAAAGGTATACTACTCCTTAGTCGGCGAGGATAAGGCCGTACGCTACGCCTTATATTCGAGGCTAGTAAAGGTATGCTTCTACTAGTATCCCGGGAGGCGAACGACGGGGTTGTCGTCTTATAAAGAGAGGTATACGAGGAGGTTAACTATCTTCGAAAAGGGGACTTACGCGTAGAAGGACTTACGTAAATTAAGGAGGCCTTCGACTACTAATAGTCGGAAGTAGTACCCCTCTATTATAATCGCGCGTACGGCTTTCTCGGTAAAGCTAATTCGTACGAGGTAGCATAACGTAAGGATATAATCGTTTCCGAGTATTAGCTCCGGAATAGGGGGGAACATTTTAGCGGCGCGGATTGCCTAAGGAGAGGGGAAGAATGCTAGGAGCTTGTTCTCTAGGCCTATTATAAAAATACTAACCCCTCGCAAGTCCTATATAGGGAGCTCGAAGGATACTACCTAACCTTCGCGAATAGATAGAGGTACGATATCCGCTTCCTTTAAGGGGTGCGACTTTAAGCCGGCTTTTATAGGTAGGTGTCTTACGTCTATTATAGCCTAGGAGATCGCGTTCTCGGGATTCTTTAGTAGTTAGTATAGGAGCATAGCGCGCTAGGCTTTAGCTACGCGTACCTTATGTCCTAGGCGCTCCTAGTTATTATTAGCTTTCTTCTACGCGGCGGTCGGTTCTAGGATCGAAGGCTATATTACGCTTACC
The DNA here is from genome assembly GCA_026122155.1 of Zymoseptoria crescenta. Taxonomy (NCBI): domain Eukaryota; kingdom Fungi; phylum Ascomycota; class Dothideomycetes; order Mycosphaerellales; family Mycosphaerellaceae; genus Zymoseptoria; species Zymoseptoria crescenta. Next base: position 4,817 of record JALRMM010000136.1, on the reverse strand, counting down.
CGCGTTAACTTAGTAGGGCTCTCCTTCTCTTTAAACATATTAGCCTTCTTAGAGCGTAGGGCTTTCTTCTACGCGGCGGTCGGTTCTAGGATCGAAGGCTATATTACGCTTGCCCGCGTTAACTTAGTAGGGCTCTCCTCCTCTTTAAATATATTAGCCTTCTTAGAGCGTAGGGAGCTACTACCTAGGACAATTAGCTAAAGGACGCTACTACCTAGGACAATTAGCTAAAGGACGCTACTACCTAGGGCAATTAGCTCGCGTAGCTACGCGCTATTTATTACTAGCGACGCGGTGTTATCCGACTATATAGGCCTAACGTCGGCGAGGTTACCCGCCTTTCGCTATATAGTCCTAGTTTCCGGGACGAATAGGCTATTATCTTTAGCGCTCTCGGGGGTATTGTCCTTCGCTTCGCTCTTAGTGCCCTCGGGAGTCTTAACGTTCGCTAGGCTATCCTACGCGCGCTTTATTTCGTTACTCTTAGTACCCTCGGGCGTATTATTCCTCGCCGCTACGTTTTTCTTACGGGTCTCTGCCGCCTTTAGCCCGGCTTATTTCCGCCTACTTAACGCTATTCTCGGTGTCCGGCTAGGTATACGCGGGTAATTAATGCTATAGGAAAGGGTACGCGTGCGTAAGTCGGCTAGTAGGTTATAGTCGGAGGTAAGGTTTATATAGATAGGACAAACTCGGATATCTAATACGGGAGTAGTAAAGTAGAACGTAACTTATAGGTAAACTTCGCCTATAGATTAATAATAATACGGAGAAAATGTCCGGCCTTAGCGGCTATTTAATGCCTTAGTAAGTCGAAGGGTAACTAATGCCTTAGTAAGCTCGATCCTAGCGTCGGCGAGTTAGTCGGCTTAATGCCGCTATCTCCGCCTCGTACGTATAACCTCGTAGTCCTCCGTCTCGTCCGTAGCGATTCTATAGCGGGTACGACGTTCGAGGACGATAGGTAGTTCTAGGTACGTATAGTTGTACTCCTCTATATACTCTAGAGCATCGCTTAGGTTATCTAAGTCGTACTACTAGTTCTTATTATCTAGGTAGCCTAGCTATTTAATAAGGTATTATGTCTTTCCTTAGTAGGTACGCTTACCGAGAAGACGCTCGATCTCGTAATAGGGGTTCTCTAGGTTAGAGTCTTCTTCTTCTATTTACACCGGACCGGGGCGAGTTAGCTCTTAGCCGTATAGATCGACACTAACTAGGTGTTTAGTTAGCTAGGCAATCGAGACGACTAGGTAGATACTTATCGTCGGTAGGAGTTCTAGCTCGTATATAAGGTTGCCGATGCGTCGCTTAACCTTAAGTAGCCCTATACGCTAGTGTAAGAACTTGTAGTATATGTAACCTAGGATCTTATATCCCTTATGCAGTTTTAGCATTACCCTATCGCTAGGTCGGAAGGTTAGGAGGGTATATACGGCGTCGTAGTAGTTCTTTATCGCTACGGCCGCCTAAGTAAGGGAATCGTTAGCCTAGTAGCGTACTTCCTACCGAAGGTTAACGTAGTCTTATATAGGGAGCTCCGCGAGCGGATTAAGGGCGTCGAGGTTCGATCGGAAGCCTTGGATTATAACTTTTGGGACCTCGTTAGTAGAGGCGTTCCTAGAGTTATTTATCTATACCTAGATATAGGGCAATGCCTCCGTCTATTGCGAGTCTAGATTGTAGGTAAGGTAGAACCGGATCGCGATCTCGACCGTCTAGTTAGTACGTTTCGACTATCCGTCGGTCTAGGGGTAGTATACCGTAGTCGCTAAGAACTAGGTACTAATTTTCTCGAATATGCCCTTAAAGAACTCGGAGAGCTAAATAGGGTCTCTATCTCTAATAAGGATAGCCGGGAGATTGCGCTCGGTCTTAACGTACGATAGGAGGTAGTTACGTCCTTATTTACGAGCGTCCTAAGTAGATTTTACTAGGGTAAGGAGGATGTCCTTAGTAAACTTATAAGTCTCGGCTAGGAAGCCGTCGAAGCCGTCCTACGTTACTAGTAAGCCTTTTACCTAGTCCGCAGTCGCCGTATACTAGGGCATAGGCGTCGTATAGATCGGAGCTAATTCGCCGGATAGCCTATCTCGTAGGGTCTATATCGTCTTATATAGAGAATACTAGTAAATATAGCTACGGAGCTCGCGGCTAAGCCTCTAGATATAGAAGCTTACCTAGACGTTCGCGTAGGATCGGTAGTACCCTACGTAGTAATGCTAATCGTAGGCTATAGCGAACATATCCTTATATAGGGCTAGTAGGATATAAAGGCGTTCTCGGCCGTCGAGCTCGTCCTTAATATAGATAAGGCCTTCCCGTAGGAAGAAACGGAGATTAAGTAGGCTAGACTCCGGTTCGCCTACCTCGCTAGCTACGTCCTCGTTTTAATCTCCCTAGGTGCGGGCTACCTTAATAGTCCGCTCTCGCTATTGGAAGCGCCTCTTCTAGCCGGCGTTATCTTAGTAGCCTTCCTTAAGGCGGCTCTTAAAGTCCTCGGAGAGCTCTACTAAGATTATATAAAAAACGAGCGGCTCGTTCTTATCCTTATACGTATAGACGTCGAGTTTATCTTAAGTAGGCTCCGCCGGCGGGTTAAGGTCGTCTACTAGCCTACTACGGGCGTCCGGAATTATATAGAGCTTCCCTAGACGGTATAGAATCTTAAGCCGGTACTAGGAGATGTATTACGCTACCCTTACTAAGCGGAGGTTTAAGCAATCCGCGGAAGACGTCGTCGCGAGTAAGTACTAGTTCGTAAGACCTAGCGTAGCGGTATAGTCGGTAAAAACGTAGACCTCCTTACGGCTAGCCTATATAATATACCTCGTCTTACGGAGGACCTATACGAGTCTAGCGACTTTAAGCTCGGTAGCTAGGTAACGCTTCTCCGTATCGGAGAGCGCTTTACTAAGGTATATAATTACCTAAACGTTAGCGTACGGGAACCAAACCGCCTTCCCTACGACTAAGGTAGGGTTAGGATCTCCCTTTACTATATAGATTACGTAGGCGACTCCGAGGTATAACGAATCTAGGTCGAGGTAGAGGCGCCTATCGGGGTCGTAGTAGTATAGAAACGTTACGTTACGATATAGGGACTTTATTATCTCGTACGCCTTACGCTAGGCAGTTAGATCCTCGTCTAACTACTATACCTAGGTCCTCGCGAAGAAGTTTTTACGCGCGTAGCCCTTGTTCGACGGCGACTCCTTAAGGAGCTAGGTCTTACGTACCTCGAAGAGCGCTACGACGTACGTATAGTACGGGATGTAGGCCCTCTACTACCCGGTAAGGCCGATGTAGAACTCGAGTTCCTTTAAGGTTATAGGAAACTTTAGGTTAACGATTGCGGCGACCTTCTTCTCTTAGGTAGTATACCCGAGCCCGCTAATACGCTAGCCTAAGAGCGTAGCTATTAGGTAGCCTATAAAGGTCTTATACGGGTTTAGGGTAATGTTTACCGAGTTAAGCTTAGTAAAGACCCGGTTAAGGTACTCTAGGTAGTCCTTCTCCGAACGGGAGAAGATAACGATATCGTCTATATAGGCCCGATAGAAGTCCTTAAAGTCTAAGAGGATGCGGTCTAACTAGCGCTAAACGTACTAAACCGAGCCGGTATAGCCTATTATTACTACGTTTAGCTACTCCTATCCGCGGAAGCTGTTAATCGTAAACTTCTCGCGGTCGTCCTTATAGACTAACTATTAGTAGAAGAAGGATATAGCGTTAATAACCGTAATATACGTATATCCTTAGAGCTAGGCGATTAGGTCGGACTAGAGCGGTAAGGGGTAGCTATCCTTAACTACGAGGGCATTAACACCCCGGATATCTACTACGGGACGTCCTACCTACACTACCTTACCCTCTACTACGACGTCCTTCTAGGTAACGAAGATCGAGGAGGCCTACCTCGTCGGCTACGTTATACGTTAGAGTTTAGTATGTCCCGTTAGCTTATTAAGCACCTTATTAATAATAGGTTTATTACGTACGCTCGCCGGGTATAGCTTCGTAGATAGTCTAATATTCTCTACGTCGGCCCGGAAGGGGATTCTTATCTACTCCTCCTCGGGGATATTAACCGTACCGCCTCTATCGATCTATACCTCCTAGTACCGATGTACGAGCTTCTTAACCTTAGCCTAAAACTCCGCGTATCCGTGGACCGTAACTCCGTTAGGTAGCTTCTTTTCTAAGGCTAGGTCCGTCTTAAATAGCCTAGTAGGTAGCGTCGCTAGACCGTGCTCCCTAGGATCGAGTTAGTAGTAACCTTCGATCTTATATTTATAGAGTTACCTAAGGCGCGTGCCGCCTAGAAGGGAGACTACCTCGGCGGTATCGTTCCTTACTAGAACGAAGTCGGTGTCGGTATCTATAACGTATACGTATACGGAGAGTACGGTAGGAATTTGGGAGTCTAGGATAAACTCGAAGTCTCTATCCTTAGGGCGAGCGTTCGCGATAGTAATTAGGACGTACGCTACCGTATAAGCCGGTACGGTAAGGTTATCCTTAGAGGCTACGGCCGAACGGTACTTTATATCGTTATAGCGTTTAACTAGAACCGGGGCTATCGTACTCTAGTAAGCCCCGATCGTAACTAATTTTCGAGGGATATCGATTCTTATCTCTTCGGGGCTAATAATATCTATAGTAATAAGTATCTTAGTACGTAGCCCGGTAGTAAGGTACATCTCGTACTTTATACGGGTAAGGACACGCTCGCCTCGAATCGCCGCCGGTATCTAAAACTTAAGGTCGACGTACTCCGTATAGAGCGATTTACCGATTCTACGAACTTAGAAGGG
>JALRMM010000135.1:0-84766 GCA_026122155.1 Zymoseptoria crescenta | reverse complement strand
TAGCGACCTCGCATTAAGGAAGCAGGTAATCCGCATGCATTACGACGACGCACTAGTAGGACACTTCGGCAAAGCTAAGGTGTTAGTACTTCTAAGGAGGAAGTACTTCTAGCTAGGAATAGACGAGGAAGTAATAGAGTACGTATCTACCTGTCCAACCTGTTAAGTGTCCAAGGCGCGTCGGCATCGTCCCTATAGCGAGTTGTATGCGCTTCCCCTACCGGACGGCCTATAGCAAGAGTTGTTAATAGACTTTATTGTAGACCTTCCGCTAAGCATGCGAGACGGTCGAGTTTATACTGCTATCCTCGTAATAGTCGACCGCTACTCGAAGATAAACATCTACATCCCGGTTAATAAGACTTATATAGCGGTAACGCTTGCTAAGCTCTTAGTAGATAAAATTGTCCGGCACTATAGAGTGCTAAGAGGCATTATTAGTAACAGAGGATCTCTATTTACGAGCTAGTTCTAGAGCGACTTCTACTACGAGTCGCATATAACTCGTAGGCTATCTATAGCCTTCTATTCGTAGACGGACGGGCAGACGGAGAGAGCTAACTAGACACTAGAGCAATACCTGCGCTACTATTGCAGCGAGTTTCAGGATAACTAGGCTAAGTTGTTAGTCTAGGCGGAGTTCGCGTACAATAACAGCGAGTACCCTACGTTAGGCATAAGTCCCTTCTGCGTTGCATATAGGTAGAATCCTACCCTAGCTACGGAATCTCAAGGCGAGATTCCTAGGGGAAGGACGCCCGCAGCAATTAATGCAGCAACACGCTTAAAGGAGATACACGAGAAGCTTAAGGAACGCTAGAGAAAAGCAGCCGAGTCTTAGGCGAAGTACTACGACAAAAATCATAAGCTAAAGCAGTTTAGCATTAGTAATAAGGTCGTGCTATCGACGAAGAACCTAAAGCTTAAGATGCCTAAGAAGACCTTAGGACCTAAATAGATTAGACCTTTCCGGGTAACAGACGTAGTTAGATCGTAGGCGTATCGCCTAGCGCTCCTAAGTAACTCGCGTATTTATAACGTGTTCTACGTTAGCTACCTCGAACTATAGCGCGACCGCCTAGGTTCGTCTTATAAGGCTAGCATGCCTATCGCAGACGAAACAGGCGAGTACGAAGTCGAGGAGATCCTAGGTACAACGAAGGATCGGAAGTTCTACTTCGTACACTAGAAGGATTAGCCTAAGGAATACGATAGCTAGCAGACAGCTAAGGAATGCGAGGGTGCGGCTAACCTAATAGAAGCATAGGAGTTACGTAAGGACAAGGTTATTATAAAAGGACCCAAGAGACAGAAGAGGCAGAAGAGGTAAGCATAGAGGAAAAAAGCCTTTATTTAAAAAGGGAAAAAACCCCCTAGTGCCGCGACAAGCGGGCGCAACGCTAGCGGTAAGCAACCTAGAAGCATAGAAAGATCCGGCTATTCGCCCGGCTTAGGCATCCTCCTCTATCTCCTCCTCGCTCCCCTCCTACTCCCCCTATAGAAGGGGCAGCACCGACTCGCGCTCTACCTAGGAGCCTCCCTCGTTAGAGAAGGCCGAGGAGGCCGCGCGTAGAGCTAACGCTAAAGCGCCTATTAGGCGAAGCTTCTATAGAAAGTGTTAGCGGAGCATAGGAAGAGCAAGAGGAACGTAAGACTTACCTCGTACTTTAGCTCGAATATAGCGCGCCTAACGGCGGCCTCGTTCTAAGCCTAAAGTAGGCTAGCGCGAGCGATCTGTCTATCGCCCTACGAGCCGCCTACTCCGCCCTTACGAGGCGTGGAGAACTCGCCTACGGCCTTCCCGCTATTAGCCTGCTTAACCTTAAGGGTAGCCTTAACATCGCGGCCTACGGAGGCTAGGCGCATATTAACGAGCTGCTCCTCGCGGGAGCCTACCTCGGCGTAACCCCACTTCTCGCGCAGCTCGAGTAGGCGCTTCGCCTACTTAATAAGGTCCGGGTAGGTTAGCGTCTCGTACGCGTAGTTGCTATAAGATGCGTTAGCCTAGTAAGAGAAGAGCTATCGACGCGCCAGACTTACTTCTTCTTACAGCGCTAGCACTTAACCTTGCTGCCGATAGTTATAACCCTATTACAGTATTGCTCGTTAACTAGATAGGCGATTAGCAAGAGCCTAGCTTATAAGGAGCGTAGTAACCTACTATCGTACGCGTACGGTAAGCAGCGCTCGCAGTACGCTACCGCTATGCTCTAGGTATCCTACTTAGAGCGTAGAGGGAGGTTTAGCATAATAGCCGGCTACTAAGGAGCACGTCGTAGTAGCATTGCGAGTCGCTTGCTAGATGCTTACGATGTGTGTGTATGTAATAAGCGGCTCTTAAGCTAGAAGCTTGCTTCTTAAAGATAAATTTGATAATATAGTAGAGGCGTGCGGTGCGCTTGCGAGATTCTTAAGGATCGTTGGAGTTTAATATACTAGTCGCAGGAGAGGAGCGTTAATAAAGTTAAAGAAGAGCAGAGGAAAACTTCGTAGCGAAAACATTAACAACACCTACCTACAAGCGGTTGCCCTTAACTACAAAGGACCCGCTAAAACACGGCTACCCGCAGCAGAGCCGTAAGCAACAATTAACATACGCAAACAGAGCGCGCGTTGCAATGTAAACGCTGTATTAAGAAGTTAACAAAGAAAGTAGCCCCGGATAAAGACTAGGCCTACGCTCGGTAGGCCGAACGTAAGACGGTCGTAGGAGCCGAGACGTCTCCTTCGGAGGAGGGAGGTAATTGTTAAGGAAGGCTAAGGCATAGCCTAGCTCTAGACCTTAGGTAAGGTCGTTAACGATACGTGGATAATACGACGCTAAGCGTAGCGGCGAATGCCGCTTACGTAACACACAGTCGTATATTATAAGGCACGCATATGCAACTTAACAACAGCAAGAATTAGTTTTATTACTAGTAGGATTACTAGCTAGCGTTCTATACACTGCGATATCTTTATACTTCTTATAGGAAGTAGACAAACTAGTATTAATAGTAGTGTTAAAGGTGTCTTAATAGGGGGGTTCCACAGGTAGCTAAATCCTCTTAGCTACTAACACGCATAATATTAAGGCAGCGACTTCAAGCTGTTTAGGACTCGTAGATATAGTTAATGCGATAAATTTGAGCTATTAAACACCTTCTTACGACGACTAGTTGTCGCAATATTAACTATTAAAGTAGTAGTAGTGATGGAAGGGTTCTCTAATTGCAACCGTGCACGTGACCGACCGTGCACAGCACCGGCCAGTCTTCTACACTAGAACTATATTGCGCCTCATCACAGGAAAATCGCACCGGACATGGAAAAGAGCACCCCTCGCGTTCAATTGCCGCTGGCTCGCGATATCTTCGGTTGAAGGAGTCCAACCTCCAAGTTTACGATTCTCCATCACAGTCTCAGTCATCTCATCACGTTGGACCCTCGTCGAGACATCGCTCTGCCTCGCTTGGGTCACACGTTCGGTGGCTATAGCATGGCATGCATGGCTCGCCATGCATGCCTCGCACCTCCTCTCCACGGCTGCAGATCTCGAAGAAGCGTCGCCAGTCGCCGCTTGTTGGACGAACAGTGGTCGACCTTGCGCACTTGGCGGAGAGCCATCAGGAGCCGTCAGCAGAGGACAGCCCTCGAACGTCGTCAGCTTAAGTGAGTGTTGTCAGAGATCTGCCGGTGGGACTTGTCGTGAATATCCATCGGGGATGCATGTTGGTGCGGCGGATACTGGACATGCATGCTTGCCGTCAGCAATCTAGCGAGACGTTGCGGACTGATGAGTGGCGAGACGAAGCTGGACCTAGGAGCGAACTCGAGACGACTCGACAGTCCGAGTACATGTAACGTGCAGGGTCAGACAAGAGGATAACGAAAGTCAGAATACGTCTGGCTGCGTTTCAACTCATTTCTCCATGTATATGTATATACAAGATTCCTCCGCGATACCTGATCCAGCTCCAGTATCGATTTCTGGCTGGCTGCAGTCAACTACATCTACGATGCCCTGCTAACTTGGTCGTAATCTCAGCTCCCACATGTACACGCAATTCGCCGTTGCTACCAGAGCGCGGCACTCCTCAGGGCACCTCATCACACCCCAAACCTCCTCTCGAACTCCTCGAAAATCTTCGGCGTAATCTCATCCGAACTCGCGCCCTCCACTTTGATCAACACCCCTCTCCTCTGATAATGTCCCAGTAGATCCCTCACGCTATCATCAAACGTCTTCAGCCGTTCCCTCCAGACTTCGGGTTTATCGTCGTCTCTTTGAATCAACTGCTCGCCCGTGATATCGTCTTTCCCCTCATCCTTCGGCGCGTTGAACGTTGTGTTGTAGACCCTCCCACTCGCGGGATGCACCCATCGATTGCCAATGCGGTCGAGGATGATTTCCACAGGCGTATGGATCTGTATCGCCAGATTGATGGGAATCATCTGTTCGAGATTACTCGCTTGCACGGCATTGCGGGGGAAGCCGTCGAGTATGAACGATGCGTCAGGGTGTTCGGAGTAGCGGTATTCGGCTTCGAGGTCGGATGGGAAGGATATCACCGGGTTGGAGTTGTCGTCCATGTTGCCTTTGTGGTGGGCGGCGGCGGCATAGTCGATGTAACTGGGGGAGTAGGTGGGGGAGTCGTCTTGGGAGAGGGAGTTGGAGGAGGCTTGGGTGGAGGAGAAGTTGAGGGTTATGGGTTTCATGCCGTCCGAAGGGACGAGCCAGCCTTTGGTTATGAGGGAGTTGCGGATCAAGCGGAGGATCATGCTGTCGGGGACGAGGGCCCCACGGTTCATGAGGGATTCGGCTTGGATGCCTGTGGTGGGGTTAACTTCATGCCATGCTGTATGCGGGAGGTATGATCGCACCCAATGGCGTCCTGTTGCGGACATTGTCTCTGAGGAGATCACCTGAGCTGATCGAGGATAGTTGAGGGAATCGCTTGAGCAGTCGCTCAGTCTGTGTGCCTTTGCCCACGCCGGGAGCTCCGATAAGAATAATGCGGGCGGCTTTTCGCAAGTTTGAGGTAGGCATGGTGCCGCGACGACCGCGACGGCGGCGGAATAGGTTGCAGCTCTGGTTATTGCAGGACCATCTACAGCTGTGACCAGGGCCGAGGTTCGGGTCGATGGCGATGCGATGCGATGCAATGCGGTGATAGTGGAAGTAGAAACTCGGTGAGTTTCCAGCGCACGGGACGGGCTAGCTGCTATCGTATTTGGCCATGGTGTCGAGAGTGCGCGATAGAAAGGTGAGGGCGTTGTAGGTGTAGGAGAGTGAGGGTGGAAGAGGTGATGCGTGAGAGATCGTAGAGCTAAGGTACCTAGCTGGTGTGATGGTGGGTGGTGGTCTTCCGCTCGGCCTCCGCAACTCGGGTTATTCGGTATTCGGGTAGCTCTCTAGCGCGGTGCGGCATTCCGAGGCCGGATGTTCACAAAAGAACAGTTCAACCCTCACAGACGAGGGAGATGGCGACGATGACTGCCGCAGTAGCTGGAAAGATGTTTGCCCTTGACAGTCAGCGCAACAGATCCGCAGAATGCCCCCCAGCGCTGAGTGTCAAGCTCACATTTCGTGCATCTTCCACAGCTTCACATGCATTCCACGCGAGCCCCAGCGTTCGGCATGTCCGCTAGCGCCGCCCTGAACATCCCGGCGCTTTCCAAAATGTTTCTCATCAGCTCGGTTTCATCATCATCATCGAACGCTCAACCACCACGCTCTCTTTGACAACAACAACACCACCACATCGACATACCACCATCGACGCTGATCATCCCTACCATCTCATCCACCCCCGCTGCCGGTCAGCATGTACTCCACCACCAGATATTCCAGCCAGTTGGCCCCCTTGCTACTACGTCACAATCGAATTGCTATTGCTCGCGCTGCGCGTGTCCCAAACAGAATCCCGGCCATCGCCATCTTAATACCACAAAGAGCCGTGTCGACCGGATCATCAACGACCCAGAACAACGATGGCAATGCACCGCCACCCGGGTTCAACATCGATCAGGCTAGGAAGCCTCTTCCCAAAGACTCCGAAAAGGCCGCCTCGAAATCTTCTTCCTCCCAATCAGCCGGCACCAATGTTCAGATACCATCAAACCAACCGTCGGAGATGGCTCCAACCGCTGCTTCCGAACAGCAGGCGTTGAACGAGCTCGCCGCGCAAACAGCCGCTGAGCAGAAGACGGAGAAGAAAGAGGTGGCGAAGAAGAAGGATGAGAAGAAGAAGACTCTTTGGCAAAAGGTGAAGCATGAAGCGCAGCATTACTGGGATGGAACGAAATTGTTGGCAACTGAAGTCAAGATCTCCTCAAGACTGGCATTGAAGATGGCGGCTGGATACGAACTATCACGGAGAGAACACCGCCAATTGACGAGAACAGTACAGGATCTCGGTCGCTTGGTCCCGTTCTCCATGTTTGTTATCGTCCCATTCGCCGAGCTGCTCCTACCAGTCGCCCTCAAGATCTTTCCCAACATGCTCCCATCCACATACGAAGGAGCAAAGAGCAAGGAGATGAAGGCAAACAAACTCCGATCCTCCCGCAAGGAGGTGTCTCAATTCCTCCGCCAGACCATGCGCGAGTCTGGTCTCCCCATCTCCCAAGTCACCGCACAGAAAGAAGAGTTCACAGAGTTCTTCCGCAAACTCCGGGCTACCGGTGAAGAACCCACCAAAGCCGACATTATCAAAGTCTGCAAGCTCTTCAAAGACGATCTCACACTCGACAACTTGTCCCGCCCTCAACTGGTCGGCACCTGCCGCTACATGAATCTCTCCACCTTTGGCACCGATCCTATGCTCCGCTACCAAGTCCGCAACCGCATGCGCCAGATCAAGCGCGATGACAAGGCCATTTCCTACGAAGGCGTTGACACGCTCTCTGTTCCAGAACTTCAGATGGCCTGCGCCGCTCGCGGTCTGCGGACTCACGGTGTCTCTCCTGGACGACTTCGCGATGATCTTCAACTCTGGCTCGATCTCCGTCTCAAATACGGCGTACCCAGCACTCTTCTCGTGCTAAGCAACGCATTCATGTACGCCCAAGGCAAAGAGAACGAGTTCGACACCCAGCTCTCTGCTCTACAAGCAGTCCTTTCCTCGATTCCCGAGGAACTGTTCCACGAAATCGAACTCGAGGTGTTGAATGCAGAGGGCGCGACAACGAACAAGCAACGTCTGAAGGTACTCAAGGAGCAGCAGGAGTTGATCGCCGAGGAGCAATTGCAGGCGGAAGAGCAGAAGGCTAGTGGACGCACGGAGGACGTGAGTGATAAGGAGGATATTGATGAGAAGGAGGACGAGCAGAAGCAGGACGCTGCGTTGACAAAGGCGCAGGCGGATGCTGAGCGGGAGATGAGGGAGGCAGAGAATGATTTGCAGGCGCAACAAAAGGCGAGTGGAGAGGCACTGGACAGCCTCCCTCAAGAGAAGGTCGAGAAGAAAGCGTGAGGAGCAGTATGGTGTTACGATCAGTCGATGCGACGAGGAGAAAGGCAGCATGGATCGAAAGCGAAAAGGGTCCGGAAAGCTGCCCAGTTTTGGAAACGGAAAGGAATGTATAGATTAGATCGAGCAGGCGTGCCGCTTGTTCGGAGCGGAGGTGAAAAGTCCTCTCATTGAATTCAAGAGAGCACAGTTGCTCAACGAAATACGTTCTCCTTCCTGGCCATTGATCTATCTGTTTGTCTTTCTGATGACCCTCATGTTCGTCGATTATGTTCACGCACTGTTTGGCGATACTTATAGCTATACTCGAAATGCCCTTTCACTCCTGCATCGCCATCATCCTTGGGGGCGGAGAAAGAAGCTTCCGAGTAAGCTTGGCAGAGAGCTTGACCGTCGCAGACTCTTGACGCCTCCATCGGGATCTTCTGTAACACACCATTCTCCTTCCTCGATAGCATCATACACTCCTGTGGCTATAAGCTGAAGGTCGGTTCTTCTCATCTTGTCCTGTTACGTTTAAAGGCGTCGAGGGTGGCGTTCGAATACGAAGGCGATTTGGAAGCCGCCTCTCGGATCTGTGCCGTTCAGCTCACCGAGGCTTCAGAGGCAATCCGCCCGTCATGGAGATTCCCGCGTCAGTCGACTGTGGCATTCTGGCATGCGCTGCTACCTTACTATACAGTAGTACCCAGACGAACCTACCATTGCTGTGAGGTTCCATCGGTGGCGCCCGCCACAATCCATTGTGCCCCCTACTCTTCAGCATCCACGGTCAACCTCGGCGGAGATGTTGCGTTCGCACTCGCATGACTGCAGATCTTCTTCCCACTATACTCCCCTCCCTCACTGAAAACTTCGCTCCAACTCTCCGCCCTATCATACGCGACCATCAACCTATCACGGAGCTCGAAGAAGCACTTATCTTTCCGGAAGAGGCAGTCGCCGTCGCCATTGGGCCACTAGCATGTCTCCAACGCACGCGACGTGCGTGTGGCTTTTCCCGAGTCCCATGGACGACGATCTACTGTATCCTCGGTGACTTCTGTCAAATCAAGCTCTTCCAAGGGATCGCCAATGTTGCTTGAGGGCTGTTAAGCTTCCGTCCGAGAGGGGAGAACCACCTTCTTGTTCGCGTTAAGATCGTATGTGATCGGCACGCCTCGTTGCTTCTTACTTGGATGTATGACGAACGATGTTGGAGTGGGGAAGAGGTGCTACTGGCGCTGGTGGTGGTATCTTTGATCTTCAAGCCGAGCATAAGTAGGATGAATCGCCTTCAAAATTCAAGGTGGTTACAGTAAGTGCTCGCTCGCATTGTCAGGCTCTCTTGCTCATCATGCGTTTCTCCTCCTTCGCCGCCCTTGCGGCTCTTGCTACTGCGGCGGTTGCTGCTCCAGCGAACAACTTCCAACGCCATGTTCTGCACGAACGCCGAGAGGTGTCCCACAACTGGGTAAAGCGGGATCGCGTACACAGCGATGTCAAGCTTCCTATGAGAATTGGCTTGGTCCAGAGTAATCTGGACAGCGGTCATGATCTCCTCATGCAGGTGTAAGTCGGGTCTGACTACGTGCAACGCCTGAGCCACGGCTGACCGCACATTGGACAGCTCGGACCCAGACTCCAAGTCCTATGGAAAGTTCTACTCTGCTGAAGACGTGCACGACTTGTTCGCGCCAGCCAAAGATAGCGTCGATGCTGTCAAGCAATGGTTGACCAACGCTGGTATCGAGGCGAAGAGGATCTCGCAGTCCGTCAACAAGCAATGGATGCAGCTCGATCTCAGCGCTTCAGAGGCAGAGCAGCTTCTGCAGACGAAGTACCACTTCTACGACCACCCGGCTACTGGCAAGACCACCATCGGCTGTGACGGGTGAGTGTTATCGTTCATCGAGCTTCATGCAGATATCTGACTAGCTTCAAGGTACCACGTTCACGAGGACGTCAAGCAACACGTCGACTACATCACCCCTGGCATCCGGCTCCTCTCCTCCCGCAGCGTCCGTGCCGGTAGCAGCGACCTCGAGAAGCGCACCTTTGGCTTCGGCAACACCAAGCCTCTCCCTCCTCTCCTCCGCCCCCTTCCCCAAACCCTCGAGTCGCTCCTCGCGCTGCCGCTTCTCGCCCTCTGCGATGTGGCCATCACCCCTGAGTGCATCAACGCCATGTACAACATCACCAAAGCCACTTCCGCGGTGCCCGGCAACGAACTCGGAATTTTCGAGGACCTCGGGGATGTCTACGCCCAGGAGGACTTGAACTTGTTCTTCCTGACTCTTCAACAGCGGATTCCCATCGGCACACACCCGAAGTTGGACTTGATCGATGGTGCTCAGGCTCCTGCTACCGTTGCTAACGCTGGACCTGAGTCGGATCTGGACTTCCAAATCTCATACCCCATCATCTGGCCTCAAAACTCGGTGCTGTTCCAGACTGACGACCCGGTCTACGAGGCGAACTACACCTACGAGGGCTTCTTGAACAACTTCTTGGACGCCATCGATGGATCCTACTGCACCTACTCCGCCTTCGGCGAGACCGGCAACTCCCCCCTCGACCCACCATACCCCAACCCCGCTCCAGGCGGCTACAAAGGACAACTCCAATGCGGCGTCTACAAACCCACAAACGTCATCTCCATCTCCTACGGCGGCCAAGAAGCCGACCTCCCCGCCTCGTACCAACAGCGCCAATGCAACGAGTTCATGAAGCTCGGAATGCAGGGTGTCTCCGTGTTGGTCGCGTCCGGTGACTCGGGCGTGGCCGGTCCCGCCGGCGACGGCAGCGCCAACGGCTGCTTGAACGGCGGCAAGGTCTTCAGCCCCGACTTCCCGGCTACCTGCCCGTACCTCACCACCGTCGGCGCCACCGTGCTCACCGGCAACGTCAAAAGGGACGAGGAACGCGCCGTCACCCGTTTCCCGTCCGGAGGCGGTTTCTCCAACATCTACCCCATTCCGTCCTACCAGTCCGCGGCCGTGGCGTCGTATTTCGCGCACTCCCCGCCGCCGTACAAGTCCTACTCGGGCAGCACATACGGTGATGGTATCTGTACGTATCTTCCCCTCGAACACCCTGCAAGCCAAGTGCAATTATACTGATGATGAATGACAACAGACAACCGCACCGGCCGCGGCTACCCCGACGTCTCCGCCGTCGGCGACAACGTCGTCATCTTCAACAAAGGCGCCCCGACCATCATCGGCGGCACCAGCGCTTCCTGCCCCGTTTTCGCGGCGATCCTCACTCGGATCAACGACGAGCGTTTGAAAGTCGGCAAGTCGACCGTGGGATTCGTGAACCCTACTCTCGTGAGTCGTTCCCCTTGTGCATGCGGTGTCTTGAGAATTGGGAGAGTTTCGCTAACATGCTTTGTTGTAGTACAAAAACCCTCAGGTCCTGCACGATATTACTGTTGGTAGTAATCCGGGTTGTGGCACGGATGGGTTTGCGGTGGCGAAGGGTTGGGATCCTGTTACGGGGTTGGGGACGCCGAATTATCCGGCCATGTTGAAGTTGTTCATGGAGCAGTAGGAGATGTTATGTTGATGTGGATACGACAGCACGTCATTTTGATGGTACTGCGTTACAGGAGAACAGGACTGGATAGGTACCTTAATGAAGAAATGAACGATTTGAACCGTCAGCAATTCTCCACTCGTGATGCTGCTGCTGCTTCGCAATTGATCGTACTGTTGTGAACAAGCAGTCTATTCACCGCTCGGAGCCGTATTCTTTGCTTCTCGTATCCATGCGTCTGTCACTGGTCGTCCATGTAGCCGTGCATGTAGCCGTACAGGTAGGCGGACACGAAGACGTAGATGTAGCCATCCAGGGCATGCTCAAGAGGGTTACCATCGAAGTGTCAGTACATACTAGGTAACCGCAGAGGCAGTCGTGCACGTCAAATTAGCACGACAGGCTAGTAGCCGTGCAAGTAACTTGCTGATCGTCGCGCGGGTTCTCTTGCTCAGTGATCTTCTACCGTGCTATATCCACATATCTATCTCTCTATATCGGAACGCCAACGCTCACAACTGACGTGGTTCCGAGGCCGCACAGGTGGCATTGGCATCGTCGTCGTTGGTTTTGGGAGCGCCGGAGGCATCGTCCTCGTCCTGGAGGATCGGATCGCTGAGGCTTAAGGAACACGCCGTACTGTAAAGGAAGGCCACGACCTCGACCGCCGCCGTTCATGTTATTCACGTACGTGTTGCCTTCATTCATCTCTCCGTGGCTTGGGCCGTGGCGGTGCAGCTCCTCTTCGTAGGATTCGTGAAGAATGTGGGCGTGCATCTCAGGATGCATGTCGTTTGTTTTCTCGTCCAGGCCCACTTGTGTTAGTTCTAAGCGCAGCACGAATCAAAGTGGTCTTCGAGGGATATATCTCCCTCTCGTCCTGCGCAAAAACAGCTCCGGCACCTTCACGCGCCAAGAACAACAGGCTCCGCAACCATCACCCGCCGCCGATGCCTCATGAGCAAGAATCTTCAACAAAAAGAAAAACCCCGGCGTAGATATACTGGTGGGGACAACTCAAACCATTGAATGCGAGAGGCTGGTTTACCAATTGGTCAGAGAAACCGCGGGTACGCCGACCTGAGTGGACGTTCCATCTTCTCACTATAGCCGTTGAGCTAATCAGGGCGAGTTCTGAATAAACCGCAGAATTCTTGAGACGGAAGAGAAAAAGTAAAATATAAAGGTGGGCGGCGGAGCGGCGGGAGAGGCGTGCCAAGAGAGGGCGGACTTGAGTTATCTCTTCTGCTATGAGCTGGGCTTGGAAGCCATCGACGTCGCTCGGGGATGATGGACGATGTTCTGGGCCATTGTTCCGGTCCTCTCTCACTCGTCCTAGCGAGGTCGTACAGATCTTCGTACGGGGAGCTGTACAGGTAGTTGTTGTCTATGCACGCGGGCACCTCTGTCGCTCTATCTATAGTTTGCCCATTTCTATACCTCATACCGAAACGCCAACGCCGACGCTTGCAAAACAAAGTGCCCTGCACACCACCCACCGCGAACCGGTCCCCAATGTTCCCTCCCTTCAAACATCATCTCTCGCCAACCATTCCCGCCTCACTCCGCCTTTTTACTCGCCTTCGTCCGCAACTTCATCAACAAATACACACACCCATATGAACTCACCGCGAACAACGCCACGATCCCCGCATCTCTCCACCCATCACTCTTCTTCGTCAAATTCAACCCATACAAATAATCCGCTCCAGTCCGATACTGACACACCTCACACTGCGCCGTCGCCTGCGGATTCAACAAATTACTCGTCCTACCCATCCCTTGCAGGAACCCCGCCAGGTACTCGCCACACGTCTGACCCGCGGTCGGGGTGTCGAACACGGCGAGCTCGGAGACCTTGCAGGTGACGGGCACGTTCCAGGTGGTGAAGACGAGGAGGGAGCCCATGAGGTAGTTGAAGGGATTGACGTAGTAGAACCAGTAGCGCCAGAAGGGCTGGATTTGGGCGTAGGGGACTAGCACGCCGCAGAAGAGGGCGAGCATGCTGATTATAAAGGGGTTGATGAGGGAGGCGAAGAGGGCGTTGGGGGCGTAGGCGGCGACGAATTGGCCGATGCCTGGAGCTATTGTTAGCGGGTGGAGAGCAGGTCGGAGGAGTGTAGGGACGAACCGGTGTAGATGAACTCGTAGAACAGCATGACGAAGAAGACAGCGCCGGCGGAACTGCTGGCCGCTGGGAAGCCAACCGTGTAGTAGAAGCAGACGAAGTAAAGGGCCGCGCAGATAATTAGGTAGGGGATCTCGCTGACGATGAGGCCAGTGACAAAGGCGGACCAGTGATACATCTTCGACTTCTTCTCTCTCGCTTCGTAGAGATCGCGACGCTCGAGGAAGAGAGGTTGGAGTTGTGCGATGACTCCAGGCGCGACGAAGATGAAGTTGAAGAGGGCGAAGAGTCGAAGTTGGAGGTCTTGCACGCTATTGCCGATTTGCCAGAACGTGAAGCCGTTGAAGAGGGCAGAGCCGATGTGCAGGGCGAATTTGTTGTTTGTGTAGTCGTTATTGCGGTAGAGTGAGACGTTGTTCCGGTTCGTGACGAGTTTGATCTGCGTCCAGAGGGAGGTTGCGAATTCGCGGCCGTCATCGAGGGTGCCCGGAGGTTTGCCGGCAGCGTCGGATATGATACGGTCGAGCTCAGTGGTCATGGCGGAATGTTCGGGGGAGTCGAGCCAGACTCGGTTCCAGTCTTTGTCTTTGCTTAGGGTCCCTGATACCACATCGATCATGTGCTCGGCTGGGTTGGCATTCTTGGGGCATGGAGCATCATAGCGACCGAAGTAGTCTTTGACCGTCTGTCCATTGTCACCGATATCGCCAAAGTAGACCGTCTTGCCGCCCTTGGCGAGAAGCAAGAGTGTGTCGAATTGAGCGAAGAGAGATGCAGAAGGCTGATGGATCGTGACCAAGACAGCTTGTCCGACATCAGCCAACTTGCGCAAGAAGCGCACGATGTTGAAGGCAGCTTGTCCGTCAAGTCCAGAGGTCGGTTCGTCGAGGAAGATCAAGATGCTAGGCTTAGAAACCAATTCCACGCCGATGGTCAGTCGCTTCCTTTGCTCGACTGACAGTCCTGCGGAAGTGGTGCCGATCAACGTGTTCTCGATGTCGTGCATCTCGAGAAGATCAATAATAGTGTCCACGTATTTGAGCTTGTCCTCGCGCGAGACATCGCGAGGTTGGCGGAGTAGCGCTGAGAATTCGAGTGCCTCGCGGACGGTAGTCAGGGGCTCGTGGATATCAAGTTGCTCGCAGTAGCCAGCGGAGCGCTGGAAAGAAATCGGCAAGTCTCGGCCGTCGACCAAGATGCTTCCTTTGATCGTGCCTTCTGTCTTGCGCTGAGCCAGAACGTCGAGGAGCGTGGTTTTGCCGGCTCCCGAAGAACCCATAAGAGCACCCAGCATACCAGGCTTGACCCATCCTTTGACATCGTCAAGCAGAACGCGGTCTCCCGATGGGGTCTTGACCGTGTACGTGAGGCCCTTCCAGGTGAAGACAGAGGTATTGCGAATGAGCTGGCTGTCGACATTGCCATCTTTCTCCTTGTCAACAGCGGTCTCTTTCTCATCGGTGCCAGTAGGCTGCGACTCTTCGTCATCCATCAAGTGAGCAGCCTTCTTCGCCTTCTCGCGAGGAATGACCAAGAAGCCACTGTTTCCGGACACTTGACTCCAGTTGCTGGTGAAGTAAATCGTCAAGGCGACGAAAAGTACCCACCAAGCCCAGAGAATACCGAAGTTTCGCCATACGTTGGATGGCGAATAGGAAAGGCTGTCGAGGTACTGCTCACCGGTGACAACAGTCGCCCCTCGTGGTGCACCTCGGACGCCCGTACAGGCCTGGAAGGCTGAGTCTGCGTAGCCCGGTCCATTGGGAACGAGATTGTTGTTTGCACACGGGATGACTTGATTGCTGAATTCGTTGCCCATAAGAGCTTCGAACCCGTAGGCCAGTGGGTCAATCCAGTATATCCAGACAAACCAAGGATGCATATTAGGTTTAGGGAGCATATACCCGGTGTATAAAATCAAAGCGGACACAGCAAACCCAGACACTTTCGACGCAGCGTCAAAAGTCGCGCAACCAGCACCGATCATGCGGAAGAAAGCAGTGATAGCCATGCTAGTAGCGAACAAGATAGCCCAGAAAGTGAAGAACGCCTCGGCGGTGGGTTTGAGGCCGGTAAGCCAATACATCGGCAACGAAAGCAAAGTCACCTGCGCGACGATGATCGGAATGTCGGCGGTAATCTGAGCAACGCAAAATGCGGCTGGGTGGTAGTATGCGAAACCTCGATGCTTCGCGAGGATAGGGCGGGCGCTGAAGGAGTCGGTCACCTCATTCATCGCTACTAAAGCGTTATAGAGGAGGGAGAAGAAGAGGGCCCCGCCTTTGATGAAGAGACCAGATGAGTTAGCGGGTGCGTTGTAGAAGATGGAGCCGGCGATGAGAGCCTGGGAGACGGTCGAGATTTGCTTGATGAAGAAGGTGGCCTTGTCTCCCCATAGGAGTTGGTATTGGCGGATGACCGATGCGTGGACTTGGGTGTAAAAGCTGGTCGTGAGTGGCGATTTCTTCGCGAGACTTTTGTGCTTCTCTGCCTGCACACCCTCGCGGAAGTCCTGCGTGAAGGCTTTTGCCTCTTCGGTTTCTGGGTAGTGGTACTCTTTCTCCATGCGAGCCTTGATGTCGCTTTTCTGATATGCTGCACGGACCTCGTCGGCGTTTCGAGGGAAGCGGTCTTCATATCCAGGTCGTATGCGACGTTCGGTGGGGACAGTGATTCCAGTCAAGAAGTCTGCGACATTTGCACCATCTGTGCAGACGAAGCCGAGGTCCTCCATGAAAGGTTTGGCCTGAGATATGGGACCGTAGAAGATCTCTTTGCCTTCGTTGAGTACTAGAACCTGTGTAGATGGTCAGTGGCATGGTCTTTGCGGACGATAAGAGAGAGCTTCGTACCTTGTCGAAGAGGTCGTAGATACCGTTTCCAGCTTGGTAGAGGGTCACAATCGAGCTCAGGCCCAGTACATCCGTCATCGCGCGGACGCATCTTGTGTACTCCAGTGCTGTTGATGCATCGAGTCCGCGAGTGGAATTGTCCCAGCATACAACAGTAGCCCGCGCTGCCATGGTCTCCAAGATCGACACACGCTTTCGTTCACCTCCACTGACACCTCGTACGTACTCGTTGCCGACTTTGGTCTCATTGGTGTGTTCAATGCCCATAGACTTTAACAGAAAGTCGCGCTGCGCCAGCTGCAACTCCTTGGCACTGCTGAAATTCGATGGAACGTTGTAGGGTATCTTCATTCGTGTCGCAAAGTCCATAGTCTGGCCGACGGTCAGAGTGGGAAAGAAGAGCTCTTCTTCCGTGTTCATGACGATCTGGCCTCGATATTGCTGGGCCTGTTTGTGGTCCATCGTTCCGTACTTGACTTCTCCATCGACTTCGGCGTAGCCCAGTCTTCGATTCGACAGGATTTTGAGGAGGGACGTACAGCCAGCTCCCGGACGACCCAGAACGAGAAGCATCTCGCCAGGCTTGACGCAACCATGTGATTTGTCGACGATTGTCTTAAGCGGAGGCTTTTGCCGGCCTTCCTTGACGAGCTTGGGGATGTTGAATTGAGAGATGACATTCTCAGCGAAGGCAGCATCGGCACCGACTCCTTTGATCTGTAGAGATGTCAGGCATCATGATACATCAATCTCCGTCGGTCGATACATACATCCAAGTCTGTCCAGGTAATTCCCAGCTTCTTCTCTTTTGAGCCATCATTCTCGGTCTGCCGCTGCGTTTGCTTTAATTCTTCCGTTAGTTCCCAATCGCTGGCTTTCTTTGAAGACTCGTCGTCGCTGCTGCTGCTGCTCTCTTCCGGATATGTTTCGTCTTTCGGTCGGCCGCTGAATGTTCGCGATAATGTGCGGTACACCTCTTCTCCGGTTCCGGTTTGAACGCCCCACGATGACGATCTCTGAAGCGACATTATTGATGTTTTGACTGGATCGCAACGAGCAGACACAACAAATCTGGAACTAACGGTCCACGCCAATGAGTTGGACAGCTGCTTGAGATATGTATCGAGACAGATCCAGATGTCCAAAGACTCATCAATGACGAGTGGAGCAAGGATTATTTCTCAGCATGTGAAAGACGAATCACGGCGAGGATAGGCAACGTGGCCGGGCATCACGGACATGTACCTGAGTCCCTCTGTGAAGAAACGGCGAACAAAGAGTAGCGAACGAGGATGACGAACGGGTAACGGGCATTCGGGCCCAGAACCGCCCGAAGTGGCTTTTCGGGACTTTCGTTTCGCGCGGCACCTGACATATGAATCAGCCAAGGGGCATCTCTTCGCGATTGATGTGGTTCTCCTTCGACTCCACATCGATCGCATGCTGAGATGGTGTTGTCGGTGAACCAAGAAAGGCCGAAAACCTTCGCATTCGGACAGTCTGCTGCGTCCGTCTCCGGTTTTGACATGGACGAACTCGCATCATCGCCAAGCATGTGGATGGTCTTGGAGATGTGTCCAGAACATCGGAAGCCTGGTCATACAAAGACACTGGCATGTGTGAAGGGGCGTGCAAATGGCCGGATAGTAGATTTCATGATCAGGTCGGATACTTCCTGAAAGCCTTTGGCGAAGACTATAGTCAGAATGTCGACAAAGGAGTATTCGGTGGCTGTACCCAAATGTCGCGGCCTCTTCAAGATCCCGCCCGAGACTGGACGATCCGCCTCTGCGGCGCTGCGGCGTGTCGAAGGTGCTCACATCGAAAAGGAGAAGTGAAGTCGAAAGATCATGAGCAAGACGGCAAGCATCTGTGATCGGGTTGACTTCTCGTCCTCCGTTTCAGCCACTCCCGTGCTGCCGCTGTGGCTCATGCGGTTTCGATGTTCTTGTGTCTCCAGAGTCCAGAGACACCCACACACCCGTCACGACTATCACACTGTGTTGTTGCTACCTTTACTCTGTTGGATACTCCGCCACGTCGTCCGTTGTACGCGTCTCGATATACACCGCCAGAATTATCTTCGACGAGCGTTCCCGCATTCGCAAGGCCACTGAAGAACCAGCTGCATCTCGAGCTCGTGACAAGCGCCGACCTTGAACCGCACGATCGATTCTCATTCTCTCTCCGCTCCGACGACCTCTGCCCGCGACTGAGCCCTCGAAGAACAGCGTCACGAACCTTTCAGCGCAGCCGTTTGGATCTGCAAACGGCTTTCCTCGAGTCACGAGCGCCTGTGCGAGCGAGAAGCTTCTGAATATACAGTCGCTCGTCCACAGGCAGATACGACCCACGTAAGAGAGACAAGGCGCATCGCATGCACCGCGTTTCGACAATTGCCCACACGTTCATTGTGCGCCCGAGAACAGACAGAGTCTGAAATCGGAACACAGATTGGCAAGATGGCACCCGAACGGGATAACGCTGTGCATTCCGACACTGAGAACGGAGAAAAGCCAGTAAGAGAGCAGCTGAAGAACGCGCGCATCACACACGAACACGGTGCGATCACATCAGAGCCTTCGGTCGGCGAACCCATTGCGGAGGACAACCCCGACAGCAGCGATAACGGCAGTCTCAAGCCTCAACCACGGGCAGAACTTCGGCGAAAGAGAAGCTACGAAGAGGTGGATCAAACAAACGCTCACACTGCACCTTCGGACCCTGTGAGGCACCATACCCGCAAGAGGTCTCGCGATAGCACCACGGAAGAGTTCGAGCTCAACAATGGCTGGCGCAAGAATTCTGGTGAGCGCAGCAGAAATAGTGAGGATGAGACTGAGGCAGACATGGACTCGGCCCAATCGAATGGCACTTCGAAGCCACCTCGGCCTTCCACCCCAGACGGTCCCGCCGAGAAGTCAAATGACAGTGCAGCAGAGGATGTTGCAAGCCCAAAGACTAAGCGCAGCAGATTGCTCTCCTCCAGCGGAGACGAGACTACGGCATCGAAGATTGAGAACGCAGACGAGTCAACGTCCAACGGCACCACCACCAAGGAAGCGACTGCATCGAAGATTCCACCCACCAGCGGGTTCGCAAATGCATCCGCCACTTCTCCTTTCGGCGCTCTCGCTGGAAGCAAATCTCCCTCGGCAGAGCCCACAACCTCATCCAGCGCTTTTGCAGCTTCTGGCTTCAGTGCACTTTCCGGGTCTGCGACCTCCGGCTTCGGCTCCATCGCTAAGAGTGGTGGGGGTTTCGGTTCAGGTAATTCATTCGCGTCCGGAGCTAAGAGTCCACCGAGCGGCACGGAAGTTGAGTCTTCCAAACCATCGTCCAGCAGCTTCGGAGGCGCCCTTGGTCAGAAGTCCGCCTTCGCCAGTGCCGGCACCACAACCCTTAACAGTGGATTTGGATCAGCCAGCTCTGGCTTTGGCCGCCTTGGGTCGCCGAGCGCTGTCGGGTTCGGGTCTGGCAGCAGCACTGGTTTCGGCAGCCTTTCCGGCACCGTCGGAGGAGGAGGTGGTCTGACCAGTTTCGCCAGCGGCAAGTCCGCTCCAGCACCACTCAGCGGCGCATCGAAATCCACCCGAGCTTTCGGCGCACCCGCCGCAGAAGCTGACGATGAAGAGGGCTCCAACGCTGGTGGAGACGAGGAAGAAGGTATCAGGTCTCCACGCTCCGTAGAGGAAGAAAAGCAAGACGAGAGATTCTACGCGCAATCTCTGGAGACAGGCGAGGAAGACGAGGTCATCGCGTTATCAGCCCGGGCCAAACTGTACAACTTCACATTTGTCGGCGAGGGCGAAAAGGAGGGCAAGAAGAAGGAATGGCGAGAACGAGGAATGGGAGTTTTGCGGATGAACGTCAAGGATTCTAGCGACGGTGAAAAGACGAAGGCCAGGCTGCTGATGCGTGCAGATGGCAGTCATCGCGTAGTGTTGAACACGCCGATCACGAAGGACATCAAATTTGGCTCACCTAATGGTGGACCGCCGGCGAACGGGATCATCTTCTTCATGGGTACGCTCGGTGAGGGCGGAGGGCTGGAGTTGCTGCAGGTCAAGGTAAGTCCCAGGGAGATGGATACTGGCGGTGTTTAGATGTGAGCTAACGTGAGATGCAACAGATGAGACATCAGAATGCTCTGGACCTCTATGAGAAGGTCCTCGAGTTGCAGGAGACTATGTGAGCGGTTGGCTGATTGCCACTTTCCCCACTCCTCTCGACTTCGCAGCGGCTTGGCCTCACAGGCAGAGGCGTCAAAGAGATATCCACCTTGGCGCTTCGCAAGGGCTGACGGGATTTGGCCCATACAAAAGTCCAATTGGCCGCTGAACGACGACTCCAAGCCCCAGCTCAAAGAACGCTCTGAGCCCGACTCTGAGCCCGACTGTGAGCCCGACTGTGGTCGTTCAGTCGGCAACGCGCCGGTTTAGCGAGAGGTTTGGCACCATCTTTGGGCTTTGGAAAAGAACACAGAATTGAGCGCCTCTTGTGCCGCGCCAGGTGCACATAGAGCCAAAGCGGGTCAGGTTGAAAATAGAACTACAGAGCAGAGATAAGTACAAGTATCTACAAATACACTCGCCCAATCTGGAGAAAACAACTTGCATCGGCCAGGTAACCCATCATTGTACTCAATCTCTCGCCTAGCTACCAGGACACAGATCACATTCAATAGCCGCTGAACCTACAGTGGCCGCAAACGGAGGCTCGTGTCACTTCGCCTTTGTCTCAAGATCTTCTGCGAGATCTTCGATCAAGCCGTTGAAGGCTTGGTCTGGATCCTTGGGAGGTGGATTGACTTGCAAATCCGCTTCGGCAAGAATCTGGTGCGAGTCCTTTGCAGCTATTGCCTTCAAAGTTGGATTGGCTGCCTGCTTGTTCGGCTGGAGTTTGAAGCGCCGGTACTCTACTCCGTCCCTCTCGAACTTGTCGCCGTAGTCCAGCCGCACTCCAATCTGTGCATCGTTCTTGCCGGTCTGCGCAGGCGCAGCCCGCTGCCCAGCTTCGCCCTGTCCGCCGATGATCTTGGCCAAGCGAGACTTCGATGCGACGACGTATGCTTGTAGCTGCTGGAGGGCTTCTTTTGCTGCGCGAGCCATTGCGTGTACGATTGACTGAGCCTGATTGAAGTTGTTAGCACGCAGAAGACGCTGGATTGGCCGAGTCCATGTCGACTTACGAGCAGTTGGATTGTGAAGAAGACGCTGCAGCTTTGAATTGGTGTATGTAGTGTCGCTGGGTGATGCTGTATGATGGTTCGAACTTGATGGGTGTGTGTATAGCAGGAATTATGGACAAGAATCCCACACACGATCACGTCTTATTACAGTGCTGCGTGGGCGGCGCTTAGAATACGAGCTAGGAGGTGATCCGTCCATGGGCACAAGGTAGATACATGGGCGAGAGAGCTTGCACAGACACACGTGATGCCTTTGAGGTCAAACAACGATATAGCATCAGCAGACGGACAATGACGCCGCTTCTTTCCACAATGAGAAATGTTTGCACATACCTAGTGTTGCTGTATATAGACTCAGAAAGACCTCTTTGGAAGCTGTCGCCTCCGCAGGCCAAAGCAGATCGATTTGGAAACATGAGTGGATTGTGGAGGTACGTACAGACTGTGGACTGCATACAGGAGGCAGTGCTGACCTCGAACACTCAGTCGATGCCCTCTTTGGGCAGGTATCGCCCATTTCTCCAAGGACCAGGCACTGCTTCATGCTTTTGGTCCAGAGTCTGTACGACCTTCGCGCATGTGACAGACGTCCGCGGGCCAATCGGTTGAAGTTCGGGTGGGTTCTACAGTCGTATCCACTGTTCAGTCCATCCATTATTCCTCCTTCTTTGACCGACGAAATCCGTCCATCAACACGATCGCAAGACTGAGCATATGAAGATCTTACGATGCTGTGGCCATCGCGGCCCTTTCGACTCATCTACACGTGCTGTAACAGTCGACGGCAAGCCTACCAGGCCGTGAGACGCAGGTTCGCGCGCGAACTGCAACTCCGTGCTTCGTGTCAGTCCCTCTTGGCGGTGTTGTGTCCGTTCTGGCTTGCTGACAACTCTGCTCTGAAGCTACCATGGGCGAAAATGAGGACTTTTACAGCTTCACCCGGGCCAGATTCGTGCAGAACGAAGAGGCAGAAATAAGCTCTCGACGAGTAAATTTCAATGTCCGCGAGCTTACCAACGTTGCTGCTCGCAGTGTTGGTGCTCCGTGTGTTCGGGTTGAGAGACTGCCCGATGGCATGCACAACAGGACTTTGCTGCTGACCATGGACCATGGCAAGCAGGTCGTTGCCAAACTTCCATGTCCGAATGCCGGTCAGCCGCACTTCACGACTGCAAGCGAAGTCGCTACAATGGACTACATGCGCACTCAGTTGAACATCCCGGTCCCCAAGGTATACGATTGGTGCAGTCATGCGACAGAAACTCCGGTAGGAGCCGAGTATGTCATCATGGATATGGCCGAAGGAGTGCTACTCGAGACGGTGTGGCACAAGATGGAGCTCCGACAACAAGCTGCTCTTGTGAAGGCAATCGTCCGGCTCCAAGCAGAGTGGGCGTCGTCGTTGTTCGCAGGTTATGGAAGCATCTACTACGCCTCCGATCTGGCAAAGGAAATTTGTTTACCGTTACTTGGAAGCTCGTCCGCGCGGGAGATCTTTGCTCTCGGCCCAATCACAGGAAGGGACTGGAACGATAACGGGAGGCTAGGTGTCGCATTCGACAGAGGACCCTGTCAGTGTGATTATGCGCTGCAGTATCTCGAGAAGCCCACTGACTCCATGGCAGGGAACACCGTAGAGCAGTATCTGGCTGCAGTTGGACAGCGTGAGGCAAAATGCGTCAAAGAGCTTCCACGACTTCCGCCCCCTCAAGTGACCCTATGCGGGCCAGGTCTCTACGAAACCTCGAGGGCGAAGAAGCTGCGGGCCTTGCAATACTACCAGCAGATCTTCCACCATTTGTTACCACAACCCGACGACTCGCCAATTCGAAGACCCGTCCCGTGGCACGGAGATCTCCATGTCGCCAATATCTTTGTTAATCCCGAGGATCCGACCAAAATATCGAGCATAATCGACTGGCAGTCTACTGAAGTTGCTCCTCTGTTCGTCCAGGCCCGCCAGCCATACGTTATCGACTTTGAGGGACCTCAGTTGCCTGAACTGAGCACTGATCGTCCTTCTCTTCCAGAAGACTATGACCAGCTCTCTCCTGGTGAGCAAGCGGCCGCACAGAAACTTCGCCATCAGCAGGCTCTCGTGATGGCATACAGACAATGGATCCGCGGCATAGCGCCAGCCATATGGCAAGCCTTCGAATATCAAGCTACCCCCGCAGCGGAGCTCGTGCAGCTAGCTCGGGGACTTCTTGTGGATGGGGACGGCATGTACACCGCTCGAATCGTCGAGCATCTCCGAGATGCCAATGGCATTCTTCGAGGCAGCGACTTTTCTATGACTGAAGCAGAAATGGCCGAGGCGGAAGCAGATGGCGAGAAGGCCGTCTTGGGAATTCAGTGGATGACAGGCATTCACGATGCTCTTGGCGATGAGTTGTATCCTGTGCGGGGTTGTGTGAAGTCGGAGCGCTACGATGAGTCGAAGGATGCGCTTCGGCAGTGCAAGGAGCAGATCATGGAGGAGTTTGCGAAGACGGATGAAGATCGGAAGGCTTGGGAAGAGGCATGGCCGTTCGATGATTGAGATTTTGCTGGTAAGCCTGCGGAATACAATCGCGAAGCCACGTTCAAGTCTTACGGAGGGACCTGTTTGGATGGACCTGCTTGAATAAACCTGCTTGAATGGAACTGCTTGACGACGCAGGCCCTCGAATGCCGGAAATATCTCACGTGCGTGGCTGTTCTCTGAATGGTCACGAAGTCAGCAGGCAAGAGACTTTGCACTAAGCACACGACCCTTCAGTACCCACTGCTCTTCGTAGGCACGACTGTCAAGGACGCACAGATCGAGGAGCATTGTCGTTCAGCACGATCTTGCTTGCTGCATCGATCAAGCATGGATCGTATGATTGGGCACACAGCGCGGGCGGACATGATAGATCTCCAATCTTCAATGCATCGGTGAATGTGGCAGTGGACGCATGTCTCAGAATATCGTTTGCTGGCTTGTTTGTGACAATGGTTGGTATATCACAGGTG
This sequence comes from Zymoseptoria crescenta, assembly GCA_026122155.1. Classification (NCBI taxonomy): domain Eukaryota; kingdom Fungi; phylum Ascomycota; class Dothideomycetes; order Mycosphaerellales; family Mycosphaerellaceae; genus Zymoseptoria; species Zymoseptoria crescenta. Next base: position 60,625 of record JALRMM010000135.1, on the reverse strand, counting down.
CACAGCGCTCCTCTCTGCTGAGCAGATCCCTTTGTCGGTGATGCAACTCTGCCGAACCTGCTCCAACAACAGCTTTTGCATACTAGCATCGATAGATCGACTCGACCAGTAGAACGAAACAGGAATCGCGGACCAGCAAGATCAGCGACAATGCAAACTCCACCACAAAACCACCGCCTCGAGCCGTTCCCTCGTCTCTCTGAGACATCGAGTACCTCCTCATCCTACATGACGCCAAAGACTCATCCTCCTGCGAGCCCCTTTCCCGCCCGCAGACCTGTTCCCTCTCCCACGAGCCCGACTGTCGATCATCCATTGAATCCCACCGACCACACCACCACCTCCGAAAGAACTCCTCCACCCCTTCATTCCCTCCTCCAAACTCCCAATACGGTCCCCCCACCCAGCTCCTCCCCAGCAGCAGCCTTAAAACGAGTCGAGAACCGCGTCCTCTCCGAAGGCCGAAAACGAGATCTAGACGAGACATGGCCTTCAGCCGCGACTCCCAGCAACAACGACCTCATCACCGGCAACAACTGCTACGTTGGTACTGACTGGTACGCACGCGAGAGCTCCAAAGCTCGTGCCATGCGAGAAGCGGGTGCTGGTAGACATTATGTCGGGGAGGGGCAGAGAAAGGAGAGTCGGTGGAGGGTTTTGATGTTTTGGAGGAAGAAGCATAGGGGTGAGAGTGAGGAGGAGAAGAGAGATAGGAGGAGGGCGAAGGAGTTGAGGCGGATGTCGGAGGATGAGAATCCGAGTCCGAGGAATTTATTTCGGTAGATGGAAGTGGGTCATGGATGAGTTGGGGTGTCGTCGCGGAACGCATTGAGATGAGAGACTTGAAAGGGTCAGGGGCGGTGGTTGTGCTTGTCAATTGCTGGAGGGGTAGTGTAGAAGCGGAACGACTGAATGTTCGAGCAAAAGGTGTGTTAGCGGGGGCTGGTTGAACCGGTCCTGGAAGGTTGAGCGTCTGGTTTCTCATTCGTAGATCAATGTCGACAAGGCTTGCTTCAAAGTGACCTCACAGTTCCTCATCGATGCTCTAAATCTCACCCTGCCTGAGTCCATTCTCCGGCTTGACCTTCGCCCACGCCTGTTTCGTCATGAAAGCCTGTACTCTCCCAACAACCTTCTCCACATCCGCCTTCAAAAAAGTCTCATTCGTCATCAGTCTCCTCCTCAGCTCGCCAATCACCGTGCCATTCCCAGACTTGCCCGCCAACCCTTGACTTGCATATCTGCCCTGCACCAGCTTCGCAACCACCTCCTTCTTGATCGAATCCTTGATCGCATGCTTCCTCCACTTCTTGCCATTCTCCTTTAACTCCTCGATATCCGACGCCGTAAGTTGCGTCAAGATCCCTTGCCCTCTTCGCTGTGCTCTCTCCTCGGCAGTTCGGGGTGTGCGGCGACCGAGAGTGCCAGTCAGAGCGGCGAAGCGATCGGTGATGATGCCGGGGAAGTTGTTCGCAGCTGGTGTGGAGGCTCCGTAGCCGGAGCGGATAAATTCTGCTGCGGTAGAAGGGACGGATGGTCGGAAGGGTACACCCAGTGGTTTGATCTCAGCGAGGCGTGAGCGGAGGATGGATTCTTGTTTGGAGGAGATGGGCGTGAGGTCTTGTCCGGGTGCGGAAGCAGAGAGTATAGAGGCGCCACCTTCACTCGGTTCGGAAATCGATTGTACGTTTGTTCGTCGAGAGTCTCGATTGCCTTCTTCTTCTTCCGGATGCAATATTCGTCCTACTCCTTGTGCATTTGGTCCTTCTCGTCCTGCGGAAACGTTCTCTCCCATTCGCTCACCACCCATGCTGTTTGGTGTGGCTGTGAAGCCTCTACTTGTTGTAGGTGTGGAGGGTTGCGATTCGTATGTGCCTGTCAAGCTGCCGGGTCCGTTTGCTGGGCCGCTGCCGCGTGGGGGTCCTTTTTGGAGCATGGATACTTCGTTGGAAATGAGGGTGGAACGTTCCTGGCGGCTAGGGCGGCGGTTGGGCGCTGCATCGGCGGATTGTTAGAGATTGGTGAACCGATCCTCTGACAGAACGAAGCGCCTTACCAGCAGCAGATGGGTTGCCATTGGAGCTTCCTCCCGCGTGTTGTTGTGCGGAGGCGTGGAAGCATCGTGCACATTGTCCGCTCTTCAGCCATCGTGTTTTGAGCAGCTGACGCTCGGATGAACTCAGGGCTATTGTCGCTTTCCTGTACAGCATTGTGTTTGGTCGTTGATGAAGTTGGGAAGGCGAGAGGTTGAAGTTCACTCACTTCGATGCATCGCCGCGGGAATTATCCGCTTTAGGAAGTACATCACGTGACCTTCTCGACACTTAAAAAGTGAGGTGCACAATCTTTCAAACCAATGTGGGAAGTACTTCAACGACCAAAACCCTTCACATTAGCCACATCACGAAACCCACGGCATGCTATGACTGGAATCTGTGAACGGCGACCGCTGAAGTCGCTGCTATATTGCCAGGTTTAATTCGCTGATCTCTTTTTGCCACGTCCTTGTGTTTCAAGCGCAACATCGGAGAAGTGCGGACGATTTTCCACATTCACTGATATTGATACGTCCCACGTACTCACCTTCTCGGGCTCTACCGGACAGGATAGCAAAGCATGCTAAAAGAGAATAGAACGTCGCCATGGCTTTGTGGCTTTGTTTCCAAGCTAGCAGAGCGGTGATATTCTCCGCGCCCAGAATGTCAAGGTTGGCCTTGTGTTTGGCATAGGCGATCACTCGTCCCGTCCTTCTCAAGCGTCCTCTGCCAGTTCTCCTGGAGACCCCAGTGGCGACGCCGTTACCCCTGCTGCAAAGTCTGGTTACAACGCGAGCTCGGCAGCGATAGCAGCTGTCAGAGCTGAGCCCTGCAGATGCACCGAACCTCGTCCAGCGGCATTAGTCGCACTTGTCAGATCGTCGGTAGATAGGACGGACGGCGGCTGCTTAGTATCAGGTGCTAGTCCGAGCGTTTGCATGGAAGGACGAGCGCTCTCGCACTCTTTCCAATGGTTCATCCTCCTTTGATGACGCCTGAGATCCTTAGGATACATGGAACCGTGATTGCAGTCGCCGCAACGAAATGGTCGCTCGGAAGTATGGATCTTTTCATGCTTATTGCAGTCTCCAGCACGACTGAACGACTTCTCGCAGTGGAGACGCGTGTACAGTCCAGGTGGCTGACGTTTCCGCTTCGAACGGCTCATGTCTGACCCATAGTCCGAGTCGAGAGCTGAGCCTATACTGGCGTTGGATGCGGATGATGAGTATCCGGTTCCACGATTCCGGGAGGAGACCGATGAGCGATTGAGCGTCGGATCTTGACCGATTCCTGGAACCCACGGCAGTGCATTGCTATATGTGCTTCGGAACACTTCGTTTGGCGTCTTTGTATTCTGTGCAGTTGTGCCGAGGAAACCCGCGTCCTCAGTCGATACTGACCAAGAAACCAGACCGTGTCGAGCACCGGTGGCACCTCCATTGCTCGATGGAAGTCTCTCCGGTGGAGGCATCTCTAATAATTGGCTGAACTCCGGTGCATTGCTCGAGCCCGAGTCGCATGTCTGTAGCACTGTATAACCACAGCTCCAGAGAACTCCTTCACGTGGCTCGAGAGCGAGGCGTCGGGACTGACGGACTGTGCTGCCGTAAACGCTGTCGCGGCGTCTAGTGGCTCTCGGAAAGTTGCTCTCAAAAGATAATGCCCAGCGTGACCTTGTTCGGGCGTCGGTAATCCCTCGCTCTCCAGAAAGGCGAGCAAACACGACCCATCACAAGCAGCTGTTCTCGGGAAGAATGTAAGGCTTCGTGGGTCTATCGTTCCGTTGGCATGAACATTCTGTCCGGGATTCCAGCGTCGACGACAAGTTGGCGAAGCAAAGATCGCATGTTTGGAGATCAGGACACGCTTGTACGTACCCGATCCAAGACTCATGTGACTGAGACGCCGCAGGAAAGCCATTGCATGGATGTGCTTGCGTTGGCGCGAGGTCAATGGTTCTTTGACAAGCGAGACGCGACCATGTTGGGCCAAGAACTGTGACAGCTCTTCTTGGTGGGCAATCTGCCACTCCTGGAGTTGATCCTCTGTGGTCCAAGAGTGGTCGCTGTATTGCTCCAGTGCCGCGTGGTCGAGTTGCGGCATGTTTATCGGATCAAAGTCAGGGACGTCCACGCACGCCAACACGTTCTTGCCATCGTCTCGGAAGTCATTCAGCAGCAAAGGCTGTTGAAGCTGATTTGCTTCGCTGCTCTGTTCGCCGTCAGCGAAGTAGCTAATCTTCAAGGCTTGCCACATCGCATTAATCTTCAAATGTGGCGACACTCGATACGTTACTTTCGATTTGGCAACTGGACAATGTTCGCGGAATGTAGTCTGTACTTTGTCCTGTATTCAACTGTTCGCTTGTCGGCAACTTAAAACATCCTGATCGTCCGTCAGACAACATGGCTACCATGCTCGAAATCCGCGCCCGGTGATAAAGCGAGATATCTGAATCCATGCTCGTGAACGCGGTCGACCCAACGATGTCCTCTCCTTAGCAGTCTTCCATTAGACGCCTATGCAACACGGAGCACATAAAGCAAAGGCCCAACTCGACGTTCTCCTCAAAACTGCACCTTCACTTGTGCGCCTTTTCGACCTTCTCTTTCCCGTATATACTCTCAGCCAGGTTTCCATAAGGTGCCTTGTTTACGCTGCTCCCGTCTCTGGCCTGTCATATGTCTTCTTCTCCAACCGGCCCGATGCAGCCCTCACGAGAGACTCCTTGCCTCCAATCTTCGAGGGGTTTGCGCACTAGACGGTGATAGCCATCGAGACCTCCGCAGCGCCGCATTGCGGAAATAGCCCAAAGCCCAGAGCAGGTAGAAGCTGTGTACGGCCAGAGCAAGAAGAAAGCTCACCAGCACCGCAAAGTCGCTGAAATATGGCTTTCGTCCGTGAAGCACAGTGTAGATCCAGTTGATCATTGCATCTCTGTGGCAAGGCCACACATCGCTGCTCCCTACCACGTCCTTTGCCTCGGCGCAGCTGTTCGGTACGAATTGCGGAATGAGCGTGATGCGTCCAAGTCGGAGGCCAGAGTGCATGAAGAAATTCGCGAAGAAAGGGATGACCACGGACAGGAAGAAAAGCTCCGCTCCGCGTGGACGGGTGGTGTGAGCATCACGACTGAAGAAGAGGAAAGGGATGGCGATGATTTGTGCTATGAGGTATTGCCAGCGCCAGATGAGGAGGAGCAAGGTGGAGGTCCAACTGTCGAGTGATGGTGCCCTCATCATTGCGGATGAGTCTTATCGGCGTTGTGTCGGGTCTGAGGAGTGTTTGAGGACCGGCCAATCCTGGAGTATGGCTCTCGGACCGGATGCTTTTTTGAAGTCGTTTGATCGAGAGGATGGCCGGCAGATAAATGTACTTTGGAGAGAATGAGGTGGGTACAGGTTTTTTTCTCATGGCAGCGTCGAGAACTGGTACCGCTGGTGCAAAGAAGCTATGGACCATGGTTGGTCTCGCGGGGGACCATGTGCCGTCAAGCTGATGTAAAATCGCGCCGCTGGAAGGCAGTATCGCGATCGTAAATCGACGGATAGTCCTGTAGCCCAAGGTTCTGGGGCTGCGCGCGAGAGGCAGAGCGTTGTGAGATGAGATAAATATCGCGACCGAGAGCGACAGAACGTCGTCGTCAGGGAGCTGGCTCGGGTTGTTGCAAGATTTTCATGACTGTCTGGTGATGCAAAGATCCGCGTTCTGAACAAAGGTGACGGGCTCTTCCAGAGGAACAGGTAACAACGAAGAAGGTGTCCTTGATTAGCACCTTATTCTTGCTTCGCGAATACGTGCAACACATCGCGGACTTATTTAAATCGACTTACTGACCACTGCATCTGAACAGCCTGCGCTCAGCACCCTCACGCTTGAGGAAGACCACCAATGCCAGGCAACGATCCTCCAAACCCACCCGTCGAGCCGAAGCCACCAGCGCCTCGGACAGTCTCCCCCAGTTCTTCTACAACCACAACCTCTGGCGTGTAGATCTGTCGTATATTCAGTCAGTCCATCATCCCGGGTAGACCAGCGCTGTTACAACTCACCCTCTCGACTATCAGCTGGGCCACACGATCTCCCGCATTCACCTCAAAGTCCTTCTCCCCAAAGTTGAACAGCAGCACCTTTACCGGGCCTCGGTAGTCCGCGTCAATCACTCCAGCACCTGTGTCGATTCCATGCTTGCTCGCCAGTCCACTTCTGGGAGCCACTCGTCCGTATGTTCCAGCCGGCACCGCAATACTGATGTCCAGCTCAACCAATGCCTTTCCTCGAGCGGGTATCGTCGCGGGTCGAGAAGCGTAGAGATCGTAACCGGCGGCGTGTTGAGAGCCTCTCGTGGGTGCCTTGGCTGTCTCGGCGAGGAGCTTGACTTGGAGGGCTGGTGGTGGTGGTTCACAGGACATGGAGGGGAGAGTGGTAGCAGCTTGCGGTGGGGGAATAGCCGACATTGTGGGTAGAGGCTCGGTCGGGATCGTCGATGAGGGTGTTGGTGTTGGAGCGTCGTCGTTGAGGATTGCTGGAGATGTTCAGTTTGAGTCAGTCTAGCATTGAGAGATCAAGCATACAGGCTACTGTGAGATTTGGTGCTGACTCTGTGTATTTCGTCCGTTTCGGAAGCGGAGAAGATGGCAGACTGGGAACTTCGTGCTCGGGTTGTGGTGTTTGCTCTGCCATTGTCGAGGAAGTGAACAATTCGCGAGTGGAAGTGATCCGGTCCGGTCTGCGAAGAAGACGCGATCAAACACGACACGCGTTTGCCGAAGATACGCCGGCCAAGCAATTCAACTTCAGCTCAAGCTTCATCCTCCATCGTCCTTCATCCTTCGTCCAACATTACCTTGATCCGCTTCACGAACGTCAAGCAGACTTGGAATCGATTGTCATCAAGCGCCGTAGTAGTTCTGACCGAGACAGATCCCGCTCATGGCGTCGACGATGACCACCTCTTCAAGACTCTCATCTTACCGCGATGCATACCACATGCAGCTCGGCAAGCCGTGTCTCGATCGGTATGAACAATGATTCAATCCAACGACGATGTCATTGGGCGTGGCTGAAGACAAAGAATTCGAATGATTCCCAATTCTGCACCTTTCAGACACGCATATAGATACGTCTCATTTGATGCGAGACAAAGGACAAGTTCATAACAGCGCAACATCGCTCTTCATCGCAGTCTCCAACCATCTGTCTACTACTCATCGCATTGACAACATCCAAGCCTCGTCTATCAATCCTCAGTCAATTCCTACGCAGGTCGCAGGAAACCAGAAACATATACATCCCAGCAAGAACCACCGCTTCGGACAGACCGATACTCACAAATCGCTCACATCAACCTCGACCTCATCTACCAAAAATGGCCCCTTCAACCCGCCGCGACACCGCCCTAGCCAAGAAAATCGCCACCCTCCAACTCCGCCTGGCACCTCTCGTACCCCTTCCCACCGGCCCACCCCACCCAGCCTTCCCCAAAACCCTCATGGCCTTCCACCTCCTCACGGAAGAAGAACTCGACTCCATCGCGCACTACTACCACCAATCCACGCCCGGAATCTGGACGCACCAATACCCCGCCACCATGAACTGGGACAAAGACTTCCTCGCCGCCCCGCCCTCCGCCGCCGAGATCCGTCGCCAGAGTCGCGGCATGTCACTCGAGGACAAGTCGTGGGTGGAGGAGCTGATGGGTACGGTGGAGGACTTGCAGCATCCGTTGTCGGCGGACGAGAGTGGAGAGCAGACGACGAATCCGTACGCGGGTCTGACGGATAAGGAGCGGATTCGAATCAAACGGAGGAAGGTGGGGAAGTTCATTGGATTGGTCGGGATGGAGACGCCGGTGGAGGAGATTGCGGGTAGGATCCAGGCGAGCATGGATCGTGCGGTGGAGAGGAGTCGGGAGGAGTTGAGGCGGAATGAGGAGATGATGTTGGGGAGGAGGAAGTTGGCTTGAGTGACTTACGTGGAGTGTGAGCAGTGTGTGGCTTTGGGAGCAGACGTCTGGAACGTCGGTAAATCTGCTCGGTCGGCGTTCTTGTCTATTTCACGACAAGCGAAGTCGTCTGTAGTACGCTTGTATTCGAAAATCTGTAATATGTCTTTACAAATTCCTGCTGTGCTGTGCATACGTGCCCTTTCACTGCCAGGCGACTATACGAGAAACGAAAGAGGGGAGTGCAAAGACCAACAGTCCGCTCAATCGAATACGAAATATAATGTGTAAGAAATGCCCACGCCACGCTATGTCTTGCTTTCTCTCTCGTGCAGTGTCCATTCCGCTCACATCCAAGAGAACCCATCCAATCCAACCCCTCAAGAATCCAGGCGTCGCCCAAGGAAACATCCACTCCCTACCCGGCCCTCCCATCACCGCCCATCACCCCCAAATCGCCCAACAGTGACCCTCTCCACCCTCTCCACCTTCCTCGCAACCTCCCCACCATCCCACTCCAACCTCTCCCCACCCCCATCCTCATCCATAACTCCCAACCCTCCATTCCGTCCCCACTGCTCAACCACCAACCCCACGAACTCCAACTTTTCCCGCACCCGATTGACTCTCACCAACCTCTGCCTCACCCTCCCCGGTCCCCCGGTACTCAACAGTTCGCCCACGAAATCCTGCACCACCATCCGACTATTGACATGAACAGGCAACAACTCCTTCCCCTTCGCAGCCTGCGCCGCACCCTCGATCGAAAGCAAAGTCGCCGACACACTCCTCGCCGAACTCGACAGCACGAATTTCGTGTGATCTGGAAAATGCACCTGCACGCATCCGTCCGCGAAGACCCAGACGCCTACCCCACCGAGACGCTGGTAGAAGCGGACGAAGACCTCTTCTTTGCTCGCGTCCGCGTTTTGAGGGGAGGTTTCTTCCGGCGGTGTGTCGTTGTCGGATTGATCGGTTTCTGAAGGGCTGCCTTCGAGGGATTGGCACATGTATCGCCCGAATTTGACCCATAGCACGGCTAGGACGCGTCTTCGCTCGGCTTCTTCTGCTAGTGGACCTTCCTTGACGCTGCCCAGGCCTTTGAAGACTTTTCGCTGCAGGCCGGCTGCGCCGTGGTCTTCGAAGAATTGTAGTGGTACGGCGTCGAGGTTGGTGAATCGCTTGTCGTGGGAAATGCGGTTGAGCCAGTACTGGCCGTTACGGGCGAGGACGTGGGTGACGGGGTGGGTTTTGTTGGAGCCGGAACGGGAGGTTGAGGCGTTGATGATGCAGCCGACTGTGCCGTTGGAGAGGACGTAGCCGATGCCGTGTTTACGGGAGTAGTCGACCCAGCGGGAGACGAAGGGCAGGTCTTCGGCGTGGGAGGGAGAGTTGGGAGCTGTGGACGAGGAGAAGAGGGCTGCGTTGAGGTTGTCGCGGAACGTGGAGAGCTTAGCAAGGACTGTGGTTGGATCTGTGTGAGGGATGGAAGGAGAGAGATCGTCGCGGCGCTGGGGTTGAGGCAGACGGCGGGTCATCTGGGGAGCTCGAGAAAGGTGGAGTGCGGCGGTCGGAACGGATGATGTTGATGGTGCTGTTGATGGCGCGTCTTCAGAGTCAGAGTGAATCTCGATGACCTCCACAGGTGAGGCCTTTTTGCGGTACTTGAACGGTAGAGCATCTCGTAGCTCATCAAGAGTGGCGAGCGGGTCGGGCTTGCTTTCCAAGGTAGGAGTTGGGCACGATCGTACTGTACGCGCGGGTTTAACAGGCGCAGCCTCTTCCGGAATCGGCTCGCGCTCCTTCACGCTTCGTGTTCCTCGTGGTCTCCGGGCAAGACTAGCATCTGCGCTGCGTGTCGTCGCTGCTCGCGATGGCTTCTCCTCAGGGTGTCGCAGGGACGCCGCTGTTTGGTATGTTGAGGAGGAAGCCTGACTCAGCTCCTTGAGCGCTGATGTTGCCGTACGAACAACGGGTGCGCTTACTGAGCTGCTCGCCGTAGGTCTGGTTTTGTTCACTCTGACGGTCGCCGATGCAGATGGATCCACAGCAACCTTGACCGATTCTGCCGATTTCGCAGCCTCTTCACTGATGGTGCGAGCTGCTCTTCGGACTGATCCAGTCCTTCCAGTGCCTCGTACTGATGCTTTCGGCGGCGGCATCAACTCTGCATCTCTTGATGCCCTCTCCGTCGCGGCTTGGCGCGGTCTCGTAGTGGCCACCTCGTTGTGAGACATCTCCTTCAGTCCTCTACTATTACTCTTGTTCATCTCCTCGTTCGACGGGAGATAGACGCCACTATCCGAGCTGTCCAAGTCGTTGATCGGTGACATGTACACTTTATCCTTTGGAATTGGCATAGTCGGGGTGTTACCCACCTTCTCCTCCGCTGCAATGTCATGCACAACGCTGCGCACCCTACGCCCACCGTTGTAGAGCTGGAAGCATTGCCCTGCCGTATACTCGCCGACACCAGATTCTCGGCACAATTCGTACCATCCACTGGTGTAACCTCTTCGAATGTCGTTCGCCGAGGGGAGAGTGACCTCTGGCCAAGTCGGTGCTACTGTCCTCGCTGATGCCGGAATACTTGAAGGTACAAAGGCGATCTTGAAGAAGTTATGGCTGGTGATGACATCCGGGATCGGCCTCTCGTCTTCTGGGACCAAAAGACTTGAAACGAGATCTCTCAGATCCGAGCTTTGGTTCGATGTCGCGCTGAGCTCTGGCCAGCTGTAGGTTCCAGAACGAAGCTTCTTGTAAATCTCCTCCTTTGTGCTGGCGTGGAACGGAGCCTTGCCGACAGCTAATGTGTACGCAATCACGCCGATTGCCCATAGGTCCACCTTTTCATCGTGTCCCTTGCCCTTCTCCAGGATTTCCGGCGCCAAATAATTGGGTGTCCCGCACATTGTCGTTCGTCTCCGTACCTCCATTTCTCTTTCTGTCACCAGTAGCGCTGCAAGTCCAAAATCTCCGACTTTTACATTCATGTTTTCGTCCAAAAACAGGTTTCCAGTCTTGAGGTCGCGATGGACGATGTGACGGTTGTGTAGATATTTGACTGCGCCGCAGACTTGAATAACCAATCGTCGTATCTCAGGCAGAGTAAGGTGTCGTCGCTTCTTCAGCATGTCGGCGAGAGATCCATTGGAGCACAGTTCGAGGACAACATATGTGCTTGTCTGGAAGGCAAAGGCGCGGTAGAAGGTGACGATGTTCGGATGCGAGAGTTTGCTGTGTATTTGAAGTTCCGTAACGAACTGCGACTGGTGTTAGCATACTGTTGCCCTGCATTGTTGACTGTCCTCATCGGCATACCTTCTGAGCGAGCTTCGCCGGCTCCATCTTCGTCTTGACAATCTTCAAGGCGATGATTTGACCGGTCGGTCTGCTGCCATCATACCGTTCGGCGCGGTGGCAGATGGCGAATCCGCCTTTACCCAGTGCAGGACCCGTCGCATAGTTGACACCGCTGGGCTCGGTGACGATAGGCGGAGGCGGATCGGCGTGTATTGACGACATGTTGTGTGTTTTGTTGTCGTTATCGTGACATTCGGGAGTATGTTGTTAACCCTCCGCAGTGCTTGTCCGATCAGTGATCCAGTCTATTCCTCGTCGACGACACGCAAAGATACAAAGCAGTGGTACATGAAGTTGAGGCTGGCTCGTGAGAGAGTTTGATTGTTGATCTCGAAGCTTGCATAGCAACACCCGGATCGACACAGCCCTTAACGCCGACCACCGTCATCCGACTTCTACCAATGCAAGGCAGCTGTGCGACAGACATGAGATTTCGTTTACTCACCGGAAATGATCCATTGCGGATGATGGAGTCTCTTATAATGACCTGAGGAGGCAATTTCGGCTGGGGCAGCCCACGTTGTCCATGACCGCAGTCATCATCAACCACCACCATGTCGCTCACCTTCAAACTCCTCTCGTTGGTCATTCGAACGGCTGCGAAGCCTATAGGCGTACGTGTTGAGCACGAGATGCATTATCATGACTTGACAGTACTGAGACAACATACACAGAACTACATCAAACGACAAGCCCGAGAACATGAAGGCTTCCGCAAATTCGCAGTCAACCAAGCCCAACGAGTCCATCGGGTGGACATGCGAATGCGCCTAGGCATACTACACGACGCGGACGCACAACAACGAATGCACGAACGAGAACAACGAGCCGCAGAAGACAAGAAACGCAAAGCCGAATCACCCACAGTCCGAACGGCAGAAGAGCAAGTCAAGTACGACGAACAAAAAGCGAAAGAAGAGCAGGATGCCAAGGATGGGGTGGTGAAGAAGGACGAATCTAACAAGCTTCCCAAGACGAAGATCCGCCCGCTGTCCGAAGCGAGAGCCATCGAATTGGGAGCTAACTTCTTCTCCGAGGCGTTCATCTTCGGCGTAGCGGTGGGATTGCTGGTCTGGGATAGCTGGAGGAGTCGGAGGAAGGAGAGCACGCGGCGGGACGATGTGGCGGATCGATTGGAGCAATTGGAGATTGAGGTGGAAGCCCTCCGAAGCGAGCTGGATCCTGATCTTGAGACCCTCCATGAGATCAGTGACAAGATCAAGGCTGCGAAGCTGCAGAAGAGGAACAGCTCGTGGAATCCACTTACATGGGGAAGGGCGAGCGAGGATACGGCGATTATGGAGGAGATACACGACTACAAGACGAAAGAGCCGGAGCCGGAGAAGCCAGTGGTAGCGGAGCATAAGTCAGCCAAGACGATTGCGGCGGAAAAAGCAGTCGAGGATGCCAGAGCGGAGGACGTCGCGGACAAGCGGAGAATAGACGCGCAAGAGGCGAGGGCACGATTAGCGGAGAAGAATAAGAAGGCTGAGGAGGTTCGAAAGAAGAAGCTGGACGAGGAGGCACTCGCACAACGAAGGGCAGATGAGACGAAAGCGCCTGAACGACTGGACTCGGTGGTTGCTCACAACAGGGAGAGGTAATGACGGCCTCTGTGTATATGCATTGTAAAGATGATACCCCGCTCAGTCATGTCGATATCGATAATACAGAAATATATGGTCCAGACGCCGAGTGAATGCAACGAGACTCTTTCACAGCGGGGAGAACTGGCCCGGCCGTGCTCTTGTAGGAGGAACGCAATCATCTCAAGGAAACATCCATAACGCAATACGGACTGCCGACTCCTGAACTCACGAATGATAATCACGATCGGCGTCTTCAACCACCATTGGTCGAAATCTCCGAAATGTCGCGTGGAATTCAAGGCGTCGATCGCAAAGCGTCCGTCCAAACCTTCCAGATCCTCCCACATTTCCATCATTTCCCACGCGGAGAATATTCTGAAACACGTGCTTGAACCTTGAATAGATTGAGGGGAAAGAGGAGGGAGTAACTTGAGTTTGAACCGGTGCTTCGGTCTTTAGTGATGGACGTGAAAGACGGAGGACAGAGTGGCCGGAACGGAAATAGAGACGGATGCTAGGATGGGGTTGTGGTGGTTGAAGTCGCGGAGAGGATGTGTTGGTGCGGCGAGATGAAGTGGTGGTCTAGACGAGAGAGGGGTCGAACTACCTCCCAAGTCAGGCGCGAAATATCAAGGAAGGAGGTCGTCCAAACCTTTAAATTTTAGCGCTGGAGCCTTTTAATCAAATTTTCATTTGAGACTATCAAATACTTCGTAGAATCCCCTCTCGGTCTGACTTGGGAGGTAGGGGTCGAACTCTAGTGGTAGATCTGGAAGCGAAGTTTGAGAAGCGAAGGAGGTACTGTAGTTGGAAGGTGCAGTTGGGCGAGTGCTGAATCTTCCGAACTTGTCTGGCAGAGCAGAGGGGCGACCTCGGGCGAAGGCCACACGACGACGGAGGGGACTCCTCGCGAATATTCTAGATCTCATGGTGAAGCCCAGAATACGACAACGGCAGCAGACGAACACGAGCTCGCGTGAAACCGATGAAAGCTCAGGCGGCACCTCAAGCACATCACATGGTCCTCCTTCCTCATGCTGCTGCCGGGACAAGCATGTCACATCTCGACAGATGTCACTCCAAATCCAGCATGACAGGCGATTATTTTGGTCATACAGCCCCAAGACCAGGATCCCCCGAGACACCGCATGCACGACACAGCCGCCGAACCATAACGACCAGTTCCCTGGCAATAATCCCCAAGCGCGCGGGGTGGGTGACATGACATGACATGAGTAAGTCGGTCCAGATCCCCAACCCCATGCGATCCGAAGGAGACGGAACAAAAAACATGAAACTCTTGACGCGGCGGTCGGAAACGCACGATGATGACACTTTTTTGGGCGGCCCAAATATGTTCGTCATTGTTCGAACCCTGATGATGGCGATGAGAGAAGAAGGGGGAGTATTTCGTAACGGAGAGGGGTGGCCAGGAATAACGACGCCAACAGGAAGGATAGTATTCTTTTCCAGACCCATCCAACACACCCATGCCCATCTCCAAACAATCTCCCTCCCCCTGCCTCTCCCGCAAGCCCAATTCTGTTCGCCCTTTTTCCCCCCGACCCAGAAAAAGGTCGGCTAGTCGTGACGCCCTTGTTCTTTGTTCAAGGTTCCCTCTCCATACTCGCCGGTCTGGCCGTCATCGACAGTCCTCGACAAAGTCTCTCTCCCTGCGCGCGCCGCGTCGTAATTCGTAAAATGGTCCCTCAGTCCGATGACGGCGCCGTCGCCGCCTGCGCCGTGCCGGGAATAGATGGACGCCCAGTGATGGATGGGGGGATCCAAGGTCTGCGTGGGCGCGGCGTCGTCGACTTGAGATATTTCGAGGGTCTGGTTGTGATGAAGTGAGGCACATGGTGGTGGAGAGTTAAGACAATATGATTGTTGGCGCCTAGCGGCGGAGGTGTCAATGAGTCGCACGGTGTGTCCACAGACGTCGGACGACAAGTCGCTCGCAAAAAAGGTATAGTCGAATAGTAGTCATTAGGTATTCATTTCTGGCCGAAGAAGCCCAATTGCTGTGATGAATGTCAGTCGCAAGATCTCGTCAAACTTCAACATTGGTAGCGGGAGGAGAAACTCACCAAGCATCCTTCGCAAGCATCTCCACTTTCGCCGCCCATTACATATCCATTACAATTCCTCGCGGTGAAGTAGTAACATTTCTGACAGCTCAGTTCCTGGGTCTCCTGTGGTGGCGCGGCTTCCATTATTTGCTTCGAGCCGAGTGAGAGACTTCGACCACCGGTCGTGGAAGGCATTTTGGTGGGGAGATTGAGAGGTGCCGGCGTGGGTTTCGCGACTCCATTTGCGCCGGGCACGGCGGGTAAAGGTCGCTTTGCGTAGGTGCTCACGGCGACGGGTGGTGGGAAAGATGTTTGGAGACGTGGAAGGGAGGGTCGTCGGTTTAGTGAACGGTCGGGTTGATTTGACCGGGGTGGTGATGATGTGTCTGCGGTAGTCTCTGGCGGTGATGTGTTTGTGGTCGTCTCTGGCTCTGGTGTTCGGGATCGACGGAAAGTCTGGGACGCTGATCGAGAGAGTGGAGGGGATTGAGGATGCGTCCTTCTGAGGATGGAGCCGAACTTGAAGCGTTTGGGAGCGAATATTGACTTCTTGCTGCGAATGGAGAAAGAGTCGTCGTTGTTTTCTTCTTCCGGAGCTGGTGTTAGAGGTCGACCCGTGCTGTGGTATGATGATCGGATGTCGTAGGATGACGCGGTGGACAGACTGCTCATGGAAGAGTGTGCGCTTGGTGGGTGGGAGGATGAGGAATTTGAATATGTAGATGCATCCCGGAAGAGGTTGTCCATGTACGCCGGACGCATCACGGTTGCCATGGTGTCGAGATGGTCTGTCGCCGGCAGTGTGGAGAAGGATGACGGTCGAACAATATACACAGATAGGAAGATCTCCCAGGGCCTTTCTTCTCGAGGATTCGCGATCCCAGGTCGCGATGATGTGGTGGTACCCTTTGTTTCGGACGACGTATAGGAAGGGTCCTCCTGATTCAGATTGGGCTCGAGCAGAGGATAGACTTTGCCTGAAAGGTGTAACGAGTGGCCGTACCGTGGGGTGGTAGAGAAGGCAAGAGAAACGGGAGTGGACTGTCCAGAGCCCAGAGGGTGGTAGTCCGTCGATGTGATGTGAAGGATGATTGTTGGACCAGAAGTGAGAGCAAGCAGGAAGCACCAAGGTGAGCTCTCAGCAGTGCAGGGCCACCTCGTTCAGATCGTGTCAGCACGCACTGATTAGACTACAGAGAGGAGAGGAGGATAGGTCTAAGGCTCGAAGCGGCATAACCCGAAATGTTTAAAGAATGCGGCCACGATCCTGAGACGGGGTAGGATCGCCAGTCGCTACGGTCAGACGAGACGGCGCCATGACGAAGAGAGGAATAAATAACCTCACCCGTACAAGCAGATGCGTGCGAACCATAGTTACCATACTGGGATTTGATGGCTTGTGGGGGTTAATTTTAGTGGGACAGAAGAGCGACAGGCGGGAGGCATGGGTCATGGGTGGGCTGTCCCCAGTGAGCGGGGCGCAGCACACAGGGGCGCGCCAGCTGGGACAGGCCTGCGTGGAAGAGTCCCGCGCACAGCCCGGCAGAGCTTTTGCACGGTCAACATCGTGGTGGCAGTTGTTCGGGATCAGGGAGTGCGGTGGGGTCGAGCAATGCCGGATGCTGTATGCAGCACAGCTTGGGCCGCTTGGCTAGCGAGTGGCGCCGTTGGGTTGACATCTGCAAGGGGCGAGCTCTGCAGGTACAGACATGCGAGACGTCTTTGGCGGGGAATCTCCTGATTCTGTATACACCAACCAACATCAAACCTGCCCAAAGCCACCCTGCTTCGAGTCATATGCACAGGACGATGATGCACTATGCATTGGTCCTGGGCATCAACACAGCACGAGTACATGTGCACGTCGTCGTTGAAGTTGTAGAATATCGCCGGTGGTGGCTGTCTTAGCATTCTAATCTAACCGCAGGTGGAACCCCTCGTTCCAAGCGAACGCACCAACGACGGTCTAGCCAAGGATTGTATCTTCGACTGCTGTTGAATCCTCGTCTTCTGACGGCTTCCGATAGGAGCGGGATGCTTTCCTCGTCGCATTGACTTTTGTGCCTCGAGCCCTCGAAAAGTAGTGGTTGGGCAGGCAGGCATGATGACTCGTTCGCAACTCGCAATCTCTTCTGGCTTTGGAATAAGCGCAAGCGAACACCTGCAGGCCCGGCCGCCGCGACCCAGGCCCCGTCGGTCGGTTCTGGACCTACTGCACATGCGGTAAGGGCATTTTTATGCGCAGAGAACTCCAGCCAACCCGAGTCCTCCTCCTCCTCCTCCTCGAGCGAGCGAGCCACGTTGACAGGCCTGCTAGAGAGATGTCCTTGGGCCCATCGGAATGACGAAACCTGCTAGACTACGGCATCCGCTCTGACCTGCCTCTCGCGGAGAAGTGGCTGGCATGGGAAAACGCCCTCCGCGCAAGCCTCAAAAATCCTTGCCCGCATCTAGCGCGGTCATCATCCGAGTGAGGTTCGCTTCGCGAGAGCTGCAGTTACATTGTTACATCGATGCTGGAACAGGTCCAGAGGAGTCAAGGTGGGCTTCATACTAACTTCTCAGCTTACGAACTTATCACGAGAGTGATGAGAAGATGTGTAACACTGTTTGGCCCGCCTGATGGACCGTGGCGGACAACAGAAGAGCCGCACTGCACCCGGCCATACCACCGGCCAAGGATCGAGCGTTCCCGAATCCCCACCTGTCACATGCGCCGTAGCTTTGAAGCCGATGCCCCTTCCGATCTGTTTCCCATGTCCTCTTCAACGCAGACCGGGGCGTGAACTAATGGGCCTCGACATTCGACAAGTCGCAAATGCAATAAACGAGACTGGACACGTCAGTCATCAACGCCAGAATCCCGCCCACAGTGACCACGCAAGCAAGTTACCGGACATGCTTGTGGTCCTGGAGTTGATACAGGACATTGACTGCAAGCTGGTGACTATGGTTCAGGTTTGCGTGCAAGGCATACGCCAACGACATCCACAATTTCACACTCCAAAGCTCGCCTTTTCTTCGCCAGAATGGTGATGATGCAGGACTAACTCACCGAAACGGAACGGCACATTCGTCCAGCACCACTGCCGCAGCGCTGTCGCATCCCTGCAACATCGATGATGATTCCATCTTGCAAACCCAATCGCGGTGCTGGGATGTGAGGTTGGAAAAACCGCAAGTCAAAAACTGGTATGCACCGTTGCTCCACAACGTGCGCGGCCGTTCACAGTTGTTGGTTCTGTGCTCCACAAATGTCGAGATAATCCTTCGCGTCGATCGAGCCCGGCACGACAACGTGTCACTGCATCCGAGTCATCTGCCAGATGAGAAAGATCGACTGCGCGTCGCGGCGTGATTCTTATGCAGTCATGCGATCGCTAGGCTCGACGTCCTGGACTTTAGGTCTATGAAAGCTGTGACCGGAAGACTTTCATTGGCGATGTGTCGACGACTTGGGTCCCGATTACTCCCATGGCTCCGCTCAAATCGCACCAAGCAACCTGGACTACGGTGGCATAGATCATTGAGCCTGAGCCGGAGAACGAAAGCAATTGTCGCTGGTCGTCCCCTGGTAAGCAAATACATCCTCTAATCATTATCTCTTTGTGTCTTGCGCAGACTGCAGACACCAAGCCAACGGAAGCCGACTTATGCGGTGCAATTCGAGTGGGATCAATCAGGCAACATCGACGCTATCCTTGAGCAGGTTGAGTTGATGGGCAGGTGTGTTTCTCACACACTGTGTTTCTCACACACCATCATGGGAGAAGCAAAATCCACTCGCCGAAAAATGGCCGTCAAACCTCGAAGAGAACGACGGCATTTGTACGAGACCGAACGATGAGTGGTGGGAGCCGAAAGAATGAATACGACAGCAACCGGACGGTTCTCCTCCACGGTGTCCAGTGAGATACAAGAGCCTGTACCCACAGTCTCGATCAGTCCAGCCTCCGCCGTTGAAGGCTCCTCCGCCATCTCGCCTTGCAACCCTCGACGTCCATCGAATTGTCCTGTAAAGCAGTATCGATGTATCGAATTCCGCGCTCTTGTCTCATGCAGCCGCTGGTCGTATGCAATGGAATCTACGAAGCGAATCGATCAGCCGACTTTGTCCTTCCCAGACGCAAGCGCCGCACACAATGTCGGAGACTTACAAAGACCAGCCTTCCCTCCGCGGGGTAGGAGAGTGCATAGCTTGAGACTACTCTTCTATTCGCAGCATTCAGGGTTGAAGAAGCAGTCGCAGCCCTGAGCTTCTGGCACGGCAGCGGTGAGGGCCATGGTGGCGAAGAGGGCCACCAGGGCCATGAGTTGCGGGGTGGTGTAAAGTTGCATGGTGGTGGTGTTGCTTGGTAAAGGCGTAGTGGTTGGAGTCAACGCTGTTTGGTTGATGGTGTCGAGGTGTCGGGTGTAGATGTGGACGTAGGAAGAACGAGGGCGACGGGCGTGCTTATAACCCAAGGTCTTGCACCGCACGAAGCGGTCAGCAGCGGGAGAATGCGGAATTGAAAGACCCTGGGCTCTGCAAGCGATATGGGATGAACATCAAGGTGTGCGAGAGAGTTGGCAGGCCTGTTGGCGTCGCATCCCCGGTTGTCGATTCTCATTTGCTGATCACCGTCCGGCCGCCGGTTAGGCGGTCTGCATACAGCGAGGGTGTAACCAAGCGGGAGATCAACTTTTCTCCCAAAGTCACGCTTATCGACTCAAAGCATGTCATGGTCTCCATCACTTATCGAGGAAATCGATGAATGTTCCACAACATACGAACGGCGCCGACCCGCTGGCTCACAAATCTGCAGCCTGCAGGACTGTTGTTCCTGCAGGAGTGGAGCAACGCAGTTATGATCGCCATTGCAGCGACTTACATGGACGATCATCCGAGTTCGAGATGAAGTGTCCCGGGATGGTCACGGATGTCTCCCAAGCCGCAGCTGGAGAATGGACAGTACGGCCGCGGACAAGATTGACTTCTGCTGTCCCCGTCCTCTCGCGCAGACCACACACTCCAAGCCACCGAAGTCCACGTCCTGTGGTGCAGTTCAAGCGGGGGACGTGGAGGCATGCACGACGTGTACAGCATGCACGCGTCGTGCTCGATCGCACTTGGGAGAGCAGCGTAGACCGCGAAGCATGACAAGTCCGCTTGACAAGGACGGATACAGGCACGAGACTATCAAAGCAGCAACGACACCGTCGTTCTCTCGCCCAGACCGCACGACCAAGCCTCCAGGATCCAAGTTGTGCAGCGAAGCTTCAGCGGAGCCACGGAGGTACGAGATGCTGCTGTGTCCTGGACACTCGAAGCGACTGATATGCATCCCAGGTCCCGGTCGCAGCTAGTGGACGGAACCCGCCTCTCTGCCTCGCCGTTCTGAAACATCGGTCACGAGAATGTGCTCGCAGCAGGAACAAGTTCTCTGCTCGCAGGGATACAGTGGAGATTTCATGAAGATCAGAAGGAGATATCGAAAAAGCCATGAGACGTCGTCGTTGTATGTATTGAACAGTCGAATTGCCATGGAAGCAACATGCCCACTTTCCGATTTCCCACCGAGTCGAGCGCAACATCTAGCAATTCCGATCTGAATCCTCGCATGTTCTATCTAGCTAGTAGCAACGTGCAGTCATCCAATCCGAGTTGAGTCTGCACGGATGGTCTAAGTGTATGCATGGTTTTTTCTGCAGCTCAGAGTCAGCGATAGGGATACCGAAAAACCCGGTCGTGATGACTTTGACGTACTTCGTGGCACGGGCGGATTGTGCCATAGTCTGGGGTGCCTTCCACACCCTGGCAGGTGCCGTACGCATAGGCATCATAGGGCTTCTTGCATTGCTGCAATGATCTCTCAGCGAAAGTGGCGCCACCGCTTCGGAAAGGACCACTTACAAAGTCGGCGAGAGCGAAGGCAATCATGGAGAGGAAGAGGGCGGACTTGAAGAGCTGCATGGTGTGGTTGTTGGGATGGGAAGTTTTGGGCTTGAGTCTGAGTTTCGGTTGGGGGTGCCTTGTGGGAAGGAGTGTGGAGCGAGGAACGTGAAAGAAAGAGGGAGCAGATGCTATTTAACAATTGTTAGCCGCATGCAAGGAGCTTGCCGGCCTTGGGTGAGCCACCGGCGGTGTCGGCCGTGGTGTGCAGTCAGGATGGAATGACTGTTAGACATTCAGCACCATTCCTGGACTGTCATGGACCCCATGAGCCGTGGACTTCCGGCGAAGGCAGGCCAAGCGAGTTTCGGCCAGGCTGCGAATGCAAGCGGTGCTCACACTGCCTGGATGGCCCAGCCACTACTGACCTGCTGACGGTGCGCAGTGGACAATCCGCCACGGTCCACCAAGGAGACGGACAAACGGACTCGCCAGCTTGCTCCGAGATCGCCGCAGGAGTACAAGACGACCAGCCATCCCAGTCCGGAGTCGTCTGCACAACCGCAGCCGCACGGGTGCGGGACTTGGCCGGAGTGTCAAAGTTTCACATGAGCACGGCAGCCATGTCAATGGACAGACGATCGACGTGATGTACTTGCGGACATACGCCTGCAGCACTGCCATCGCGCAGCTGCTCTGAAGCATCAGCCGGATGACGGAGTGCTCGACTGCCGTGGCTGGACTTTGACACTGTTCACTTGAGCTTCCTAACTGGGAAGGTACAGTATGAGCGAGCATGCCTTAAAAGGACGTCGACATCAGGTTGGTAGTCACCGCCCATCGAACTAACCACTCTTGGTGAGGGTTTTCAAGGGCTTGTATTGGCAATTTTCGCACCCTTGGCGTGTGGTATTGCGCTAACAAGGGTGTATTGGACCGTAACCATGTTTATGGTATAATTATTGTTTTGTTGTTATTTATAGCTAGTAGTGCAGCTATAGATAAAGAGTCCTCGTAGCTAGTTTACGCTCTTTCTTCCCTTTAATCTACTTCTTACTACTATTGTTGTTGTATTGCTGCCGCATCTTCCTTACTATAAATGCTATTCCTTCTAATATCGCCTCGTTTCGTACCTAATTGTTCTATATTTACTAGTCCTTAGAGTTCGAGCCGGCGGAGTTTTAACGCTAGTAGCTATTCGTAAGTAACGTATAGAAGGAGGTTAAAAGAGGTCCACGGATATAGGCGTTTACCGAGCGTATAAACTACTAGTATCGTTATAGACGTGTAACTCGCACTCGCGGAGCTAGTAATAAGGCGAATAGTAAGCGGCTCGTATAGAGTACGCCGGATAGTATAGTAAGTTCGTTAGACTAGCGGCGTTCGGCTTATAGTAAGGGTATTAGAGCGTAGAGTAATAATTAGATACTAACTTTTCGTTCGTAGACTATAAGGCGTTAATTATAGTTATCTACTACTACCGTAATGCTTTTAGTAAGTAGCTAACGAAGGTAGTAGTAGAGTATACGCGAGATAAGTATAGCTCGGCCGGAAACTACTACTACTTATTAGCGGTAATAGACGCTCGCGGTATAAATAAGGGCCTTCGAGAGGTTATTAAGCCTATAGTAGAGGTTAACCCTAAGCCGTACGCGTTAAAGAAGGTACTAAAAAGTAATATACGAGTATCTAATACTAGTAGCGACTTCCTTATAGAGGATCGGATCTATAGCATTAATCGTCTAGTAGTCGATAAGGCTCGTAATATATGTCGCGCTAGAGCTAATACTAGTAATACTCGAGCGTAGATTGCTAAGGTTATCCGAGAAGCCTATAACTCTAGTATTCGCGCTAAAGAGGTAATAGTAATAGGCGGTAAGGCGTTAGTATAAGGACTAGTATTCGCGGCTAACTAGTAGTTAAATTATCTTAATAATCTACTATATAGTTAGCTCTTCCTTATAGACGGCATATACGGAGCGTACGAGTTAAAATAGATCCTCTTTACTATCTACTATATTACCTCTAAGGGCGTATAGCTACTGCTTAGTTAGTTTATTACGTAAAATTAGAAGGCTTACCTTATCGCGCCTTATATCGTATAGCTATACGAGTAGGTACTAGAGTAGAAGCCGGCTATCGTAGTAACGGACGATTCGAGCGCTAAGTAGCGTACTATCTATAAGGCCTTCCGAGAGCTCGGCATCGATTAATACCTCTACTAAAAGTATACGAAAGAGACGTTGTTACGCAATTTCCCTCTAAGGGGATTCTCGGCTAAGTTCTTAGTCCTACTAAAGGCGTTATATTCGGCTAACACTCGTACTAAGTATAGTAAGGCGCTCGAGAAGGTAGATACGATGCTCGCGGAGCGTAGTAAGGATAATAAGCGGCGATATCTACGTAAGAACTAGTCGTTAGAGATGTTAGTATAGTAGGCTCGTTAGGCTCGGATTAAAAATCCTTTACTCTTAAGGGTAAGTTAGCATCCTTTTTCGAATTTATAATTAGCTCGACGCCGTATAAAGTTAACGCTTAACTATATTTAGACGGTAGCGTTATCGACGAGACGTGTTCTCCTTATTAATTTTAAAGCTAACTCTTTTTATAGTGCTCTACTACGAACGCCGCTAAAGGCTATTACTCTAGCATTAAGAGCGAGGGCGACAAGAAGAGGATGCTAATATAGTCCTTATAGGGACTAATACTCTATCTTAAGGCGAGCTACTAACAATCCTTCGACAAGTAGATAGAAGAGCTTTATAGCTAGTCTAAGGGTAACCTTTAAAAGCTAGCTAACTCTACCGACACTAACGTTCCGGCTTACTTCTATAACGCACTAAGGACTTCCTTTTAGTAGAAGTATAGACTAGATCCTATACGATTTTTCCTACGAGCCTTATAGCGAGCGATCTTAAAGAAGTAGAATTAAGCTAAGACTAATAAACTAAGCGGCAAGCCGCTCTAGAAGCACTTCTATCGCTCCTTCGACGAGGACGTTATACTAACCTATTAGTGCGTTTATTAGCGCAAGATCTATAGGCCTTATAAGCATATACTACGTAATTATCGCTTTAACAATTATCCCCTTACGTAGCAGCAGTTACGTATAATAGTCGCTCGCTAGCTGCTCTATTGTAACGCTATAGAGATTCCTAAGGGTTAGCTATGTTATAAGCGTAACTATACTATAGAGCTATACGATAAGGACGACGCCGAGCCTACTACTATTAATCCTCTTTTACGTAGCTTAAAGGATTACCTTAGTAGAGTTAGTAAGGATCTAAAGAACGCCTTCTACGCCCTAAAGGATAATAAGGTAGTCGATAAGGTAGCCTCGTTACGAGCATAAGTATAGTTTCTTAGGTATATAAAGGACGCTATTTAAGAGTATACTAACTACACTATTTACGACTAGATCGCTACTAGCCGGCCGGACGTGTTCCTTATACCTTATACGATAAGGACGAAGAAGGTAGTCTATACGCTATTACTACCGCTAGCCTTTACGCTATTACCGAAACCTCTACTACCGCTAGCTATTACGCTAGTACCGAAACCTCTACTACCGCTAGCCCTTACGCTAGTGCCTCTACTACCGCTAGCCCTTACGCTAGTGCCTCTACTACCGCTAGCCCTTACGCTAGTGCCTCTACTAGCTCCACGTATACCGGCGGATATCGACATTACCTCGCTAGCGTTAACGTAAGAGCTTAAATCGTTAGCTAGTAAGGAATACGAGCCCTTACTACTAAAAAACTCGAGGAGTTTCTCGAGCTCTAATTAGCTAACGAGCGGAAGCTAACAACCTCTATAATCGACGAATTACGGCGGCGTAGACCTCCTTAAATCGCTTCTAAAGTAGTTACTATAGCGTTTTACGCCTACGCCTATTATATAGGCTGCTACCTTAACTATTGCATAGTTGCCTATTAAATAGGCTGTTTTGCCTATTAAACAGGCTGTCTTGCCTATTATATAGGCAGTTTTGCCTATTGTATAGGCGGCTAACAATACCCCTATCGTTACTAATAATCTACCGAGCGACGACGATAACTACTTCTTCGAGATAGATAATACACTACCTTTTTAGCTAGTTCTATAGCTAGCTAACGCCTTAACTCCGACCTTAATTGCCAAGTTCAAGAGGCTATAGTATATACGTTAATTAATTAATTACTACTTTATAAAGACGAAGCTAGACGATTTAATAGACGATAGTGTGGACAATAGTGCGATATTAGCTACAATAAGGACGCCTTTACTAGGAAAACGAAGGAAGGATTAAGGGTGGCCAAGGCGTGCACCGCCATAGTGGTAACCATAACAACCGGATCACCACCTTCCGAGATTGTGTGTATTACTTATTAAACGTTGTATTTAGCGTGAACATGGCACCCCTTGCAGTAGTGCAAGGGAGCATGTCGATGGGCGGACACGACAAACCTCGACATCATCTCCCTTCGTCCCTCCTCTCCCTTTTGCGCCGTGCTTCGATAGGTCTGGAGCCAAGTCGACTACCATAGTCACTCGTAGAGTGGTCTGAGACAAGTGAAAACCCAGACTATGAAAGAAGTCTCGCTGGCTTTCTGAAGGCACGCCGTCCACAAACGTCCTATCTTCCATCGTGCTACTGAGCGAGACAACCTGATGTCGAGGATGGGAGGAACGAAAAGACCAAGTACAAAGCACATCTCGCAAACACTGTCTTGGTCCGCAAATCGAAGGGTAACGTACAAATACTCGAAAACGCGAACGATACAAGCTTCGCGCGCAAAAGGGTATCACTATGCCGCCCAGAAGAATACAAGACAACGCCGATTGATCCACCTCTTCTTGTTCCGTATGCTATGCCCGTTGTCGAATGTTCCGTATCCATGCTTCCGTATTCCATATCCCGTAAGGCCGTGATCCGGGTGTTTTGACCAACATCCCATCGTGTGTTTTCCTCGTACATCCTGTACCCGTACGAAACCTTTCTCGTCCGTCGAGTGCTCAGGAGACCCAATGACGAAAGAACGTCGATATCCGCAGGGCGTCATCCTCTCCATCGCGACTCGACTTCGTGCTCTGCCTATCCGGTCGACTTGTCCACGATCTCAGGCACAGATACCAACTTATCGATACACTTCCCCAACATGGCGCTCGCCTCATGCAACAACTCCCACCTCGACTGGCTCAGACACTCCTTCATCAAAATCAAGAGGCCCAGACATGCATTGCGGTCCTTCCACTGGTGCTCCAAATCATCCGGCTTCGTGTGAGCTGTCGCGCGTCGAAGAAAAGTCTGCATGTCGCGGATCTGCGCTTCTCGCGTGGAGAGGCTGTGGACAAAGGCAGAGGATTTCAGCGGTCCATCGAGGGTGTAGCCATACGACCACACGACCATGACGGCAAAGTAGAGGATCCAGGGCCGATTGAGGAGGTAATCGTCACGAGCGCTATAGTCAAAGGTCAAGATCTCAACATCCGACTCGTTTTTCACTGGTACATCGCCGGCGGGAACGAGGACTTCCCGCAGGAAGCGTAGGGCGTGGAATGTCGCATCACGGGCGCGAGCCAGTGGCGCCCAGACGCGCATCTTGTTCTCCACCACGGCACGATCAGACCCAGTGACGAAGCGACTGAGTGTGTATGTGGCGCCTGCAAAGGCTTCGCAGTCGACCAGATGCACGTGCGTTGCCATGTGAGCCAGGGTCTCGAGACAGGAGCCGGATTCGAAGACGTTGTCGTGGTGATCAGGGGGGCATCTGTTTTGCCCGTGACGGACCTGGAGCTGCTGCTCCTGCGGCTTTGGTAGGCTTCGGTCAAAGTCGTCCTTCCACGCTCCGAAGGCCTGTGTCACAATGCTTGGCCAGTTTCTGTTGCTCGGATCGCCGAGGAGGCCAGTCAGCAGCGCGTGCTGATTCATGTGCCAACTGACATTCAGGAGTCCAGCCATGAGAATGATCCGGCCAAAGACATTGGTGTGCAATCTCTTTTGAGCCAAAGTGAGTCTCAGGCCTTCTAGGAAGTTCATCGGCTTGAAGCCATTCTCTGCGTGGCTCGTCTCGAACTTTTGCACGTCGGCCATGCTGGTCGCGGCCCATAGCGTTTCATTGCACGGCAAGTCGAGTTTGCCAATATCGTTAAAATTCAAGACGACTGCATGGCCGTACAGAGCAGCATGTGTCGAGTCGATGATGAAGGCAGCGAACGCAGCTCTTCTCGTCGCCTCAGAAGTGATCCACCAGTTCCAGTGCGGATCTTTGGTGTTCATCCCCGAGGTGTTGATCGTGCCGCCAGGTCCAGGCGGGGTGCGAGTTGGATTCTCCTCACCATTGACGCATCTTCCAACCAGCGATGACCCTCGCCGCATGGCATTCAAAGTCGTCGCATGATGAATGTGCGACCTTTCGTGCAGACTCCTCGAACTGTACATTTTCTCGAACAGCTCCAATAGTAACATGGTTTGAAAGGTCCATAACTTAGCCGGAGGTTCGAAGTCAGGATCCGTGAGGACCTGCCAGCGGATGTGACGCGCCGAGAAAAAGGCGAGCTCGCCACACGTGTGGATAGTCTGTGGAGAGTGCGCGCCTTCCAGGCAGCATGCGCCAAGACATATTAGGACGAGAAGGAGCAGTTCCGGGCAAGTCTCAGAGTTGAAAGTAGGACGGTGCAAGATCGGCATCTGTTGGTGGATGTGAGTCCAGTAACTCGCAAGGCATGTCCTCATCATGTCGACGCTGAGCACGTGGGTCGGGCTTTCCGTGTCGCCATGAAGGATAGACTCTTTTGTCTTGCGTCTGGCCGCATCTTTCGGCTCTTGGAACGACTGAATCAACGCAATCATGCGAGCTTGCGCCATTTTGGAGAATTGTGTCTCGGGCAAGCTCAGATCCATGCCATTGACATTAGACAGCTTCTCGTCTCGACTGTGAGGTGAGATCCATGGCCCGAACTCTGCCGCGGCTTCGTAGGCTGCGTATTTGGAGGCATCTACGATGGTCTGCGGCTCGTAGTGTGTGTCTTGGTGAGGCGGCGACGGATCACCCGTATTCATTACGCTATCATTCATCAACTGGAGGATTGACCACTGATCACCTTCAGAAAAGACCGCCAAAGTCCCCGCGTTATTGTATCTGTCCAAGAACTCTAATTCGGGCATGCTGGGCGCTGCGAAATCTCCCTGAACACCGTACTGACTCATTGGGTCCATGCTCGGAGCTGAAGTTGTGTTTGCACCCATAGAGCTGGCGGATGCGCTGTAGCCGGGAAGGTGTTGCCACTGGGGAAGAGAAGGCATTGGATGGTTCGAAATCGTGCCAAAGTGATTGTTCTGTGCTGCGGAGTAGGCGGGTTGGCTGTACGACAGGTCAGTCGGCTGGGACTGAGGCACAAGTGGTGGATTCATCGAAGCCACTGGGAGCGATTGAATGTGGCTATAGCCACCGTAGGGCATAGTCGATGCATTTGCATATTTCTCGTCCACGCTGAAGTGTCGACTGGAGGGAGGCGAGCCATGCTGCGTTCTGATTGCGGCAGTGTTCTGACTGCCGGCGCGGCTCATGTTCGAGGAGCTAGCAGGCGTGTGCTGCGCTCTTGAAGCACCAGCGTTGACGTGCAGAGATCGCCGTTTGTTCGAGGTAGGCTGAGGGGTGTACTGCTCTGTGGACGGTGTGTAAACCTGTTGCTTCGCGTCCACCGGCGAGGTCGTCGCGGTGCTCGCACTGAGAGTAGGCGAATCCGACCCATCTCGATTGCGGTGTCTGTTCTTGAACTCCTCTTTGCGCTGCAGATGTGAACCTATCTGCGTATGTCGGTCCTGGTGACGAGCGCGAAGATCCGCACGCACAAATTCTCGTTTGCATCCGGGATGGTCACAATAGTACATCTGTTTGGGCATGTCTGCGAGCGGTGTCAGTGCATGGGCAGGACGCCATTGTTGGAGGAATAAAACGCTCTGCCATCAGAGGTTCCCATCGTGGTGGTACGAACGATTCAAATTGTGCCGAGACAGGTGCTCGGCGCGAGAGTACCGCTTGCCGCATTGTGGCTGTGAGCATTGGTATTTCTTGTCCTTGTCTGGTATCTTGACGGCTTTTCTGCGTTTCTTCGTTGTGGGATTCTCCTCTGTCTTGGAATCGTTGCCCTCGTGTTCGACGTCGTTGTTCTTCTCCACTTCATCATCACTGCTTTGGTCCGCGGGCCGATCGCCGTTGGACGGGCCGGCGTCAACCTTCTGGGCTTTTGTGCTCGTTATGGTCATGGTGACACTCGACGGCACGGGTCAAGACGGTTCGTGTGGAGAATTCGAATCGGTACGTCGACGCTCGAAGGGCTGTCGGTATCTGGATCGGTGGTGAAGGTGGTGGTGGCCGCTGTCCAATCGTGGTTGGGGGGCATGCTCGGATGTGAGGGAGGTCTGCGAGCTGCTCCCGTCGTCATGTCCTTCGCACTGGCGCGCAAGAAGAGAGGAGTCGTCGCCTGCGGTGCGACGATCGGTTGGAGCGGAGGACAGTGAAGGTGGAGAGTGCAGCACAGGTGGTACGCCGGACCATGCAGGCTTCAGATTCAGGCTGAGGTACTAGAAGACGGAATCACCCCAGACGTCGTATACAAGGCCTCTTACACCTCATGCGCAGGGATCCGAGCGGCGACTCCAAACTCTACTTTGGACCGGCGCGAGGCAGGCCGCTGTCAGAACCAACAGGCAACGTCAGGAACGCCAGTACATCGGCGGATGTACCGGAGAGGTGTAGTAGGCTGCAGAGGTGGGGATAAAGCGTGGGGTGCTCTCATCAGCTGAGTACTGTATGAGGTCCTATGAGGTCGACGTTGACGACTGAAGACGTGTATCGGCAATAGCACATCTCGTCACATTGTTACAAAACAACGGACCGAAATCGCCGCACATGTGTATGCACATTCGATTGCCGCCAACGTGTCGTGTGGAGCAAATCGACAGCTGCGATCGGGATTCGACCCATATAACGCCAGTAGAACTATGCCTGCCGCACCGCCTGCAGCGCCTACATTAGTACAGACAGGTGAGGATGGTGCTCCGACGCTAGTTCAAGAACGAGAGTTGCAATCGTCGCAGAAAAAGACCGCGAGCCTGGCCGAGAGGGAAGTGCTGTTGGGATCCGGGCTGTAGTAGAAGACCAATGAAAGATGCTCGCCTGATCTTGTAGCAGAGACGGAACATTAGCTCGTCTTTGTCGCTTCCTGAGGAGTATGTCTGTCAACCACCAAGGTCAAAAAATTGACCTGTTCAATCGCATGCGCGTCAATTTGTTTGGGCACCCTGCATGGTAAGAACCACGTTCCATGGCTACACACACCCCTGGAGCGGCTGATTGTGCAACGGTAACGCCATGCACGCTCTGCTCGTGTGCATTGAGAACCCAAGGTCACACGGGAGCACGAAACGAGAGACACAAACGAGGAGAAAAGTCGTGATCAGCTGGCCGAGACAGACTGACAGTGCCTGCTACAGTATTGGTCGCAAGTTCTCCTCCGAAGCACGACACCTTGGATGCCAAATACGTGCAGGAGGAATGAAGTCTGGTGAGAAGCATTTGTATACTTTGTGCCATTCGACAAGGAGCGATGGTTCTGGAGCCACCGTGGCTGGTATGCCGCGATGCCCTAACCCTTGAGCCAGGTAGATCTAAGGTAGAACTAACCCTTCTCCTCCAATTCAGACCAACATCTTCGACCGATCATGCCATTCACTCACATGTCGCACAACATGCACAAAGACATCTCAACGGAAATCCTAAATCTCACCTCACGCCTGTTCTCCAGATCTCGATCTCGCCTTGCAGCAGATGGACGAATGACCAACTTTCTCGCTCGGAGGCTTGCAGCCTGCCTGCTGTCGTGATTGCCGACGAATCGTCGAACGCCCGCCTGAGATCCTCATCGTCTACTGCACTCCCAGCTTCCGGGTTTGACATCTCCCCGACTGCCTTTATTAGCGAGAAGGAACAGCACCTTCCATGTTCATCGGATCGTCCCCGAAACCACGACGACCTATCGGATCGACCTCCGCAACACCGAAGTCGCCTTGAATCACATCCCTCCGGAAAAGGTATACGTAAGGTGACACAAAGCACGGGATTTATCTCTCAATGCAAGCCAATCGATTGGCCAGCAATGGATTCTGCCCACAAGCGCTTTAGACGCGCAAGTCGCAGAGCCTCCTCCTCCGCAAGTCTGGGGTCGGGAGGCAAGGTACTTGGCCAGTACTTGATACATGCCATCAACATGCCGAACCCGGATCCTAGGTGCGAGGCTTGCTTCCTCGGCCGGATCTGGCCGCCAATTCGAACAACGGTGCCGCGTCCGACCGTGAAAATGTGGTGTCTGATAGGCGGTGAAGCAAGCCGCCTCGTGACGAAAAGATGGCGAAAACAGGACATGTGTACGTGCACGCACTTGGTCGGCGCACGCAGGAACACCGTCAATTACCGGGGTGCGAATGAGATGGGGTGTGTCTAGACCGACATACGCCGTTGTACATTTCGCCGCGCTCTATGCCATTATCGTCACTTCGCCGATGGAAAATGCTCATCTCTAGAATCCAATTGTGGAATTACCATGCCTTGCTGCCCAACCAGAATCGCTCGCATGACCAGACTGCGCACGAGGCGGATTCATGCCCCGATGATGTCGTCTTCCATCAGTGAGCCGTCTTGCCATTCGCACCGTTGCCGTAATACGCGTCCTGCTGCTGCCTCAACTCCTCGCTGATATCCAGCACACCGCTTGGCTCCTTGCCCGACTTCTTCCAGAACTCGTTCCGCTCGCTCAGCAGCTCACTTGCCCACTCCTGCACCTCGGGCAGCACGATTCGCTTCGCGACTCTGCTGAACTCGCCCAAGTCCACCTTGCCCTTGTTCTGCCTCTCGTACTCCATCATCTGCAACAGCAACTCCATCTTGTCCACGTCATGCACAAAGTGCGACTCCAACGTCTCCGAATCCTCATACTCTTGCCACACCTCCCGTATTTGCTTGCCCACCGTCCCCCCATGCACACTCCCCAATAGTCCGTCACATAGATAATCCATCGTATCCGCTTCCCGTCTTGACTTTTCGCTCTTCTCCACTCCGTCCACCGGCGTGATGTCTCCAACCAGAAGCTCGGCCATGTCGTGCACTAGCGCCATCTTCGTGCAGCGCGAGAGGTCTAGTCGGGAAGCGAGAGCAGGCGGACAGAGCATGGTGATGATGGACATGCGGTACATGTGGTCGGCGATGGACTCGCCATGGCAGATTTCGAAACGGCGCCAGCCTTCGCGTTTGGTCGTCTTGAGGCGTTCGAGGAGGTGGAAGAAGGCGAGTGGGGAGTTGGAGTTGGGGATCGGCTGGTCATCCAGAGTAGCGAGGACTGGAGAAGAAAGGTGTTAGGTCTAAGCCAAGTGAAGAACCATGTGCGGAATACAAGGTAGGCTCACGGAGCACTCCTAGGCCAGAACGTACCGCCGTCGACTGTCCACTGTGGACCGGGCGTCGGATGTGCGGCCAGAAGACCTGATGTTGGTCCTGTAGGGTCTCGTCAGTTCTTGGTCTGCGTTGCATGCAGCGTGATTTGGTTGTGTTCATACGAGGTGGTTCATTGGTCTCTACTGCTACGGGCGCCATCTTGTTGGTATGGGAAGTCGTACAGCGGCGGGGTCGCGGAATTGAGAGAGCGAGCGTTGTGCTTGCGTGAATGTCCTTGTTCTGTAAGCACACTTGCAAGTACGGACTGCTCGATGTTCAGGAAGCAACGAAGATGACTGTTGGCAGCAAGTTTTATGAGTGAGCGAGCGATTGCACACGGTTCCGTCAACAAAGAACTGAAAGTCTGTTTGCGCCCGAGGCTACTAGCGGGGTCGCCCTAGCGTCGATCACATGCAAGTGAAAGACGAGGAGCAAGATTGAAATACCTGTACAGTATTCAGTCTGCTATACTGCCAGGTTTTGCGACACAATTAAGCATTGAGACCATTCATTGTCGGCGGTGAATACAACATGGTTTCTTGAAAAACATGCTATATCTGAGAGACACGAACATTGGAGGACTGAGTCTCAAACACTTCGTCATAAGCACCGCATCACTAGGAATGGAGGGCAGAAGACCGTCTGGACTGCTACAGCTAACATTGGGAGGCGCCGGCCGTGAAGTCTTGCGATTGCTCATGCCATCCGGTAGCTCCAACACTCTGCTTGAAGTGCACTGCACGACTTGGATCCCCGAGGCTTTAAAGACAACGACGGTATTGTTGCTGCCTTGATAGTCTCGTACAAACATCCTTCTTTCACAAGTATCTCCATTCTCTCGCGCAGATTGCACACTTCAAGCCACCAAAGTCAGCGTCTTGTGGTGCACTTTGAGCGGAACTACGGAGGTTTTTCAATACTTTGGCAAATTATTAGTTCTCCATGGTTCGGACCTCGACGAAGCTCGTCCAGTGCAACCGGATTCCGAATGTAGTCATCCATGCAGGGCGGATTGGTGTTGACGTTGTCAAGGTCCTGAAGCATGGTGTATCGAAATATTGAGCTCCCTCGCGAGAGCACTGGTGCTCCATCAATGGAGTGAGTTGATGAAGGGACGAGAGACAGTTGATGAGAATGCACTCCTATGCATGAATCAGTCTCTAGTCACACCGGTGCTTCAGCAAAGTTTGAACGACAGCTCCTGTCACAGCGGACGGGAGGCTTTTAAGCTGTCTTGTACCTGAATATCGAACCAAAATTAGAGCGGGACGGCTCCATACATTGATTGGGGCCATGAAAGGTCGGTAGGAACGACGTTGTTCTTGCATGGTGTCTTGATGATGCTCGACCATTGCATCGTGATGTTGTGCGCAGCATTCCATACGGTTAGCACAACTTCTACAACGTCTACCCAATCATATTTGGTCCCAATGAGGCTCCATCCGGGCCGGTGAGCTGGCGATTGGGGTTATGTTTGATATGCACACCTCCTTCTAACCAGGGTTGGGTATCAGCGCTAGAGACAAGTGCCGCAGCCTGCACCTCCTGCGCAAGCGAATCAATCGCATCACTGACGAACCGGCCGTTTGAGAACGTGAGATTGGCCAGGGGATAGTGGTTTATAACAACAACTTACACCTCCGAGGGTTTCTGCCATTGCTCCTTTGATCTCACCGGAACACTCATTAGCCCTCCTGCCCCGGGTATGCAAAGCCACCTGCAACTCCGAGCCCATGGAGCGAAGACCCTCCTCCGCTGCTAGCAGCAGCAATGTCACCGCTCCCACGCACAAACGCGCAGACTCGAGGACCGCGACCGGACCGAATACACTGACAGTCTTCGTTCGTAACCTGCGACTCCTCGACCTCGATACCCTTCCAGACTGGCCGAGCATCACCCCTTCGAGCTTCGGAAACCATGACGCTCGAGCGCGCATGCGGTGTGCGGAATGGAGTCTCTACCAGCTGTTCCGCATACATGACCCGACGACGACGGCAGAGAAACTGCAGCCCTTCTTCCCACCACTCGAACCTCTACAAAGCATCAACCTGAGAGCTGCACTTTATCGCTGTCTGAATGACCTGAAGAAGAATGGTGTGCTTGGAAGGGAGACTGTACTGCGGAAGTCGATGCTAGATGAATGCTCGGGCGACAAGTTCTTTGAGGTCTGTCTCGCCTTTTCTGCTGTCGTGCTCAGACAAGTCGAGGTCGACAGCCAAAATGACTATGGTCAGCCTGTTGCTGAGAGGGTCGGTGCGGCGCAGAGCCTCAGCAAAAGTCAGCGGGACAGCATGCTACCTCTGACCATTGCTCACAAGGCCGCGTTGACCGAGCTGCTTAATGTGAAGTCGCGGAAGAGAGAGGCATACACTACCTTGTCAGACCTGCTCGCAGACAAGGAATTTGATTTGCAGCAGCGGAAAGCTGCGATAAAGGAGCAGAGACGGGATACACGTGGTCGGTCAGGCAAACCGTCTTTCGCTGAAGAGGTTGTGGAGAAGAGCTGGGTTGGTAGTGAGGAAGTCAGAGAAGTTCTCGTGAATGGAGACGAGGCGGGAGGAGGAGATGGCGTGCTGCTAAAGTCGTTCGATACACTGTGGCATGCTACAGAGCAGAATCGGCTATTCTCACAGCAGATTGCGGATATCGGCGTGCTGGAGGACCTGGAGAACCGCGCGCAGCAACAACGACGGAGACTGCAGAAATGGCAGGTCTTCCACGAAAGGCTTCTCAATGCGAAGAAGGCTGCGGCCAAGAAGAGTGGCCCTTCGGCGAAAGCAGTGCCGCTTCGTTTGGATCAACACCAAAACATGACCTTACGGGACATGGACAGTGTGCCTCCTGCGACGCCCTCTCCTACCAAGCGGAACACACATGTCAGTGCCGCTAAGTACGACGACATCCTGACTGCCATGCGGGAGGAGCTTCGCAAGAAGTCTTCCACCGCTGAAACATCTCCATCAAAAGCTCCGATCAACACGAAGAGGTCAACCGCCAAGCGGCAGAGCATGTCTCAAGATTCTACCGTGGGAGGAGCTCCGCCAGAACACCACCATGAGCGGTCACACTCTCAAACTTCCGTGCCCCCACGTCCAGGTGTGCAGAAGCGCGTCTCCTCCCGATCGCGTTCCTATCACCAGCCGAAGATCTTCAGCCAGCGCGAGCCGATCCCACTCAAATCCGAAATCTTCTCTCCGCTGGTGACGAAAAGACTAGGCAGCATGTCGCCCAGCTCTTCCCGTTCAATGTCTCTCGTCGCGTCGCCAACTGAAGACACATCCTCCGAAGGCCGCATGCAAGATATCCTCGACGCCACCTCTCGACGGATCCGCCAAAATAGCGACCTCACAGAAAGCTCCTTTGGTCCAGGCAGAGGCTCACCCAACACCAGCCACGCCGGCTCAGGCACCAACTCTCCAATGCGAAAGATCTCCAACGGCGAGCAACCCGATAGCAATTTCTTCGACCTACCCGTGCGAACAAATCCAGCGGCTCCCAACATCCGCCCTTCCCTCGCCGACCGCACACGCATGTCGATGGCCTTCAAATCATCCGACGACTTCACCTCTGTCATCCCGCAAGGCTCGCCACAACAAAGTCCCGACCTCCACAATCCACCCACACCACACGACACCCACCGCCGCGCACACTCCACCCTGCAGGACCGCACTCGCCAGTCGATCCTCGCGTTCTCCCCCGAAAAGCCCATCATTAACTTCAAACCCTCCCACACCCGCGCTCGCACGTCGACGTTTCCAGTCAATCAATTCGAAACTCCACCTAAGGCGAACCGGCACTCGACGTATAATCTCGACGCCGTAATCGCAGCCGAGGATCAATCCGGTCATGATGTGGAAAGCACGCCTGCGACAGTCACAGCTACCGCGAAGAGGAATTTCACGCCGAGGGAGGAGTTGTTTGAGCAAGATGCGGAGTATGCGTCTGTGTTCAAGGCGAGGCCGAAGATTGCGTTGAGTCCGGTTGTTAGTCCGGCGTTGGTGGATTCGAAGAGGAGCTCGGTTGAAAATGAGATCATGCTGGACGGAGGGGACGGTTTGGAGGGTCAGGTGGAGTCGCCGCTGGCGGGACATTGAGTGGACGAAGTGGTGGTCACACTTGAAGAAGAAGCCGACATTGGAACAGACGAGTGAGATGCCATGGATCCCTGCTGAGACATTGATGCTCTGCTCTATCGTAATAGTAAGCTAAAGATGCTCAACATTCTCCATTCGCGACTGCTAGAAACACAGTCCACCCATTCACAGTTCTCGATACTCCATTGTGGACACTACCGCTCCCACACCACGCACTTCTCAGATGTACTGCCACGCGCCCAGAGTACCTATACAAAATGGTCAGTCAATGCGTCAAAGCCATCAGCGAAAAGCAATAAACTCACCCATCGGCAGATTGTCGACTTTTAGCCGTATCTCCTCACACTGCGTTCCATTCCAACTCTTCGTAAACAGCCCCGAGTAGATGAACCATCCCTCTCCCTTCCCCTCCGCCTCACACGCAAACCACGAACTACCCCTCACACCCCAAAATCCCGCATTGCTGAACGCCGTTCCCACGACTCCTGGAAACGATCCCGTCGGCACAAAGATGCTGTGCGCTTGCGTGAAACCAATACTGCCATCCGCACGGATATACAACTTCTGACCTCCTGGCACGAGAGTCGCCAGCGCGGTGCCGGATCCGTAGAGGACTGTGGTCGTGAAATTGGGACATACACCTTCTGGAAGACTGCTGGGACAGTAGGTTGATGCGGTGCCGCCGATGACGAGACGTTGGCCGACGGCTTGGACGGGTTGGTTGTGGAAGGCGGCGCCTGGGCGGAGAGCTGTGAGGGTGATGGGACCGGTGTAGACGGGGAGAGGGTTGAGGGTGAGGTTGTTGCAGCTGTACTGCAGTTGGCTGAAGCAGTCGTGGTTGCAGATGTCGAGGGGAATGTTGGCGATGATGGGGCAGAGGGCGGAGCCGTTGTTGGTGGTGTAGCAGGAGTCTGGGAGGTGAGTCAGTTCAGGATGGGGAGGAAGGTATTTGATGGGACGGCTGGACTCACACCAGTCTGGGTTGAAGGTGATGTCGCCGCACTTCGACGTGGAGCAGTTGGCGGCGATGGCTGGGATGGAGAGGGAGAAGGCCGACGGCAGGATCGCCAAACAGAGCACGGTGATGAACAACATCTTTCGCGTGGTGTTGGGATGAATTGGTGTGCGATTTGGTCTTTCTGGGGGCTTGCTGCGATGGGTTGGAGATGAAGGAGTAGCGACAAGAAGTAATGTCTCGAGAAGAAAGGAGAGGAAATGCCTCGAGCTACTTCCTTCCTTCAGGCTACCCGCATCGTGCAAGATGCCTTTCGTGCCTGCATCGTATCGACGGGCTGTGGCATGCCGTACCATTGCGCTTGCCTTCCACCATCGCACAGCGCTACACAATGCTTGTGCATCTGTACCCAGACACATTGACCAAAGTCAGTTCTCTCATTGCACCGACCTGCAACATTGCCACGATCCGACTCGGAGTCTGCCCCCTTGCCTTGTTTCGCACGCTCACAGGATGCCGTCGGACCTCCGGTCATCTCATTTAGCGATTTACCTCTAGCATCCGCGGCCGCTCCTTGCACAGACGGGTCACTGTATGCGATCCCGTCTGTGCTTTTTGTGCGAGACGGCCAATATCTTCCTGATCAAAATTTTGGAATGCCAAAGTCTACCTGTCAGCGAAATACGACCAGTAGCAAAGTGAACGACAACGCACGCATGGAGAGAGGCGGAACGATCAGGCGTACGAGAAACACAGCTTCACGAAAAAGTTCCCGTTATCCTCGCTCGTTGGATCTCCAATTCTTTGACCTGCTATTGCGTTCGTCTCATGAGCTCTCCCATCTCAGCCATTTCGAGTTCGTGACCTCAGCACTGGCTTTGATAAATTGAACTTGAGTAGGGCAGGGGGTTGGAATCCCAGAGCTTGGTCTCCCGACGGTACTGCAACGTCCACTCATGTTCCTTCGCTAGGATGTCGACCTCTGACCAACCGCAATCCTTTGGCATGGTCCGTTCAAGCAGTGCGCGAGACTTTACCGACTCCTCGTCGTCGTCCGAAAGCGCCTCCGACAGCACCCTTCT
Source organism: Zymoseptoria crescenta (assembly GCA_026122155.1). NCBI lineage: Eukaryota > Fungi > Ascomycota > Dothideomycetes > Mycosphaerellales > Mycosphaerellaceae > Zymoseptoria > Zymoseptoria crescenta. The sequence continues at coordinate 22,147 of JALRMM010000135.1, read as the reverse complement.
CCTGAGTTGATCCCATCGGTCCATGATGTCCTCGCTCACGCTCTCGGCCTTCCATTTGAATATCTTTGTCTCGTGTGTGACAGGGTTGACGATGAATCCATGGGCAAAGACCGTGGGATGGCTGCCTTGCTGGAAACGAAAGAAATCCCGGACTGCTTCGACGACGGCCCATCCGGTGGAACGCACTTTCTTGTCGTGAGGGAGGTACACTTCGCGGCGCGGACACACAATGATGGCTTTCTCTCGGAGTTCATGGCTGGCGTACTCTCCGTTGGCGAGGGTTGGCAAGGCGGCGGCGAGTCTATCATGGACATAAGTCTTGAGTTTGTCGGCTTCCTCGTCAGTCTCTGCGACCCATTCTCTCATGTCTCCTCCTCGATAGACGTTGTGGGCGTCAATATGCGCAGCGAAGCATCGTCCTTACACAGCAAAATTTAGAAGTTAGTTGGTGTCTTGGACAATCACGGGCGGAGAGAGAGGTTACCGTTCCCAAGTGGTATGTAGACACAAACGCAAGTGAAGCACTCATAAGTGCCGATCCAGTGGAGTTCTCGATCGTCCGTCAAGCTGACTATGGCATCGTAAGGAAAATCGTACGTACCACCATCGCCTTGCTTCAGGTGGAGGTATGGAGTATTTCCTGAAGGGGCTTCCATCTTTCCAGTCACGGTAAGGATGGAAGGGGAGTCTGGAGCTGCAGTAATTCGACGCTGTGATATGGCTCTCGCAGACTTGCGGCAAACATTGGTACACCAAGCAGCCAAAGGACGCTCTTTCGAGCAACATCTTCTTGTCGTTTGCTCATTGCGTTGCTGGAAGTATCTTGGGCAAAGCGGACCTTTCTTTGCATGAGCTATGCGTGGGCTTGCTAGTGCAGACAGTCGGTCATATTCGACCGCGAAGTTGCGAGAAAGAAGAATAGAGCATCTTGCCTTTGTACTGAACACTGAACTTCCACCTGCACAAAGTCATCGTTGCATCTACGTCTCCATCGCTGGGCATAGTAAAGTCGGCTGTTCATGGAGCGAGCATGGGTCGGACACGTGTACGGTGACCGAGCATGCCATCTACGCGGATAGGACCAGTAGCAGAACGCCCCGTTAGCCGTGCATGCACGTTAAATAGGACCGCCTGTTCGCAGGGACACGTGCGCTAGTTGGCGACATCAGTAGCCGTGCATGTACGGTATCTCGACGCCCAAAAGAGAAGACCTGCCAGTTCACCTGCCAAGTTACCTCTACGCTGACATGTACCGTGCCTGTACACTCTATCAGCATGTCTTGCTGATTTACCTGCACGTCACATCAACATGTCTTGAGGGGACGAACGATATGAAGGTGCTCTGCTCTTGAACGGGGTAATCTTTCAAGCATACCAGAGTTCAGCCGTGAAAGACTTTTGGTGAGTAGCACATCTTCAACCAAGCGAACTTTTGAGTCCTCAAACTTTGTCTTCATTGCACTCCCATCTGACAAACTTCCATTCCCTTCGCACCTCGAAATCGTGCATTCATAATCAACCTTGATGGTACGAAGTCGAGACATAAGGACCCCAGCTCTTCGTCTCCCGATCATACTGAAGCGTCCACCCCTCCGCCTTAGCTTCCATGAGGGTAGACGTGAAACCGTGCTCCGCAGGATACTCCTTCTCCTGCCTAAGCTTAAGCTGCTTGTACTCCTCGATTTCATCATCATTCAGCTTCTCTTCTTGGTCCTCAAGCTTCGTCGTGAGCTGATCCAGTCGGCACATGGCCGCCGCGCAGTTGCGTCCGTCTTCGTACTTCAACATCCGCCTGACGCCAGTCTGAGGGTTGGCGATGAAGCCGTGAGCGAACTCCTCGTGGCTGCCTGATCCGAAGCAGAAGAAATCGCGGAGGGCTTCGACGATGAAATGGCCCGTGGCGTTCATTCTACGGCCTCCGGGAATCCAGAGTTCACGGCGAGGACAGACGATGATGGCATTGTCGCGGAGCGGGTGGTTGATGTATTCGCCATTGACAAGGGAGGGTAGAATCTCGGCGAGTCTCTCGTGAACGTAGGCTTTGAGCGATGTTTCTTCGTGACGCTCTTCGGTGACCCAATCTCTGGCGTCGTTCACATGGCCCGTGTGGCCATCGATATGAGCGGCGAACACCTGCGTCTTGCTCAATGGGATCATGACGCAGACGCAGGTGAAGCATCCATGGGTGCCAATCCAGTGCAAGTCTTGACCGTGCTCCTTGCGATACGGAAAGTTGAAGATTCCGCCGTCGCCTTGTTGCAGGTGGAGGTATGGGATGTGGGTTGGGTTGGGGGCCACCGGGTGGGTGTCCATCTTTGTATCCATCATCGCTATGCTAATGAGTGTTGAGAGAATACTGGCAGGCGCTGCTATATGACTCTCGTAGATCTGCGGCAAACATTAGTGAGGCAAAGGCACGGGAGCACGGCGATGCAGGCAGTGTCTTTGTTGTTTGTTCATTGCGTTTCCGGAAGCTTGTCGTGCAGAGAGGTCAATTCATGGCATCATGGCTTGCTTTTCTAGAAGGAGCCTGAGACATCTAGGTGAAGCCGTGGCTTTTCGGTGCTCGATGGTGACAGATCAGTCTATATGCGCGGTAAGTCAGCAGATTCACCTGGCCCGATCGCATGAAGTACATCCTCCGGGACATTCTGTTGCACGTCTCCGTTCGACAAAGTCGGCATTCGAAACTCGCGCAGAGCAGACCGGTCACAGCCTCTGTCATACGGTTATAGACTTGCTGCCAAGCCCAGATGTAAAATCGAGGGAAAGCCAGCTCGCATACCCGTAATATCTACAACACTTCAATGCTTTGCAGAGACCACAGTCCGTGCCTCAGCATCTCTTCAAGATTCGTCGGGTGTGTGTCACTTCTCCACCTCCCTCCTCACTCTTTCATCGTGTCAAGGTTCCATCTAGTGTTTGGCTCCCGCCTTCTTGCTATCGGCTTCCGCTTCCTTGAGAAATTGTCTGCGCGGCCAGCATTAGCATCCACTTGTCTGGTCTTGTGATTGTTTCGCTTCGGTAACGATCGTCGGCTCGACGTACTGTATGAAGTTCTCCTCGTCCTTGCTGGAGGCTTGGATCAGTGGGGCGTTGGTGATTGGAGCCTTCTTGCTGCCACCAGTCATGACCCATGTGCCGGCGAAGAGAGTGGTCAGAGTTCCGATTGCGAGCTGCGGAATAGTGGTTAGCTAGGAGGCTCTTCGCAGTGGTTCGTCCCGGTGCTGGGCGTGAGATGCGCTCAATGGGGGAGGTCGGGAGGATCAGGGAGGCGCACAATGTGGGAGCCGACCTTCTGGCCGAAGAGCTCGTAGTAGACAACCATGTTGATGGCGGTGGGGGCTTGGTGGATGTTTTTAATGGTCGTTCTGTGGTGTTGACGGAGGTGAGGTCGTTGTCTTTGGTTTGCGCCAGAGCTTCTCCGCAAAGCGCCGAAGTTGATCACTACGGCGGACTAGAAAACAGCCATGGACCTACTTTTCGACGTCACCCAGCTCTCTACGAAGAACCAACTTGGCTCACTTCACTTCACAACTTCTATCTCGCACTACATCTTCCGACATATATACCACGGCAATCGCGAAGCCTTCTCGGAAAGGGCGCACCTCTTAGCCTCTCTCATTCATTCCAAAACATCACCTCAAATGACCACACCTAACGGAAACGACCCCTCAAAGGTCGACCCCATCCGCGCCGGCCCACGCCCCGACTTCTCCAAACCCCTCCCCCGACAAAAGCTCAACCCAGACCTCCAAAGACACCTCGACGATGACGAAACCTTCTGGGAACGCGTCGCGGACGGCGACGCCGAAGACTCGACCGAATCCAACGTCCGCTACGCCGCCTACGCCTCCCGTCTGCGCACCATCATGATGTCCGCGCACCGCTACGTCGCCTACACCTCGGACATTGGCGAGTCCTTCCGGCCCGTGGCACATCCCAACTGGGTGCGCGCGGCGTACGGCGTGTCGTGGGCGTATCTGATTGGAGATGTGAGTCACGAGGGGTGGAAAGCGTGGAAGCACAATCAGCGGATTCTCAGGCCGGAGACGGACGAGGATAAAGTGCTTGCGGTACAACATGCGGGGAGAGTACCCGCGATAGAGGACTATAGGACGGTCGCGGTGCAGCGGGCGATTTTCCAGGGATTGGCGTCGATGGGTTTGCCGGCGTTTACGATTCACAGCATTGTGCGGTATTCGGGACGGGCGATGAAGGATGTTAAGAATGTCAAGTTGAGGACGTGGGGACCGATTGGATTGGGACTTGCGGCGGTTCCGGCGCTGCCGTATATGTTTGATGAGCCGGTGGAGCATGCGACGGAGTGGGTGTTCCATAAGGCCTTTGAGGCTGTGGGAGGACCCTCGGCAGTTGGAAAGGGTGGACCAACAGCGGCGTTGAAACAAACGATCGAGGAGAAGAAGGAGCTTTAGAAGAGCCCTCTTTGACTTGATTTTGCTGGAGTAGACGTCGTCGTTTGGATGAAGAGGCACGTTTCAGTCGTGCCGATCAGGATTGAAGTAAGCGTTGGAAACTCAGCTCTGTCTTCACAGAGGATGTACATAACGACCAATCTACAATAATGTTGTACAGACCGTGGTATCGAGTTCAAGGTGTTCGCTCGATGACAATATCAGGGCAGAGCATTGATCAGATCTTAGCATTTCTCTTGCTGAGCTCTATCTGTCGTACGAATTCTGACCAAGACTAACATTCGACGCCATCGCTAACAAGGCTACACATTACATTTCATCACTTCCCCACGCCGACCAGCTCACCGCCGAGCGAAGTTGATTCTCGCCGACAGTTCATCCGCCTGTTGCCGCCGATACGCATCCAAATGGTCACTTCTCGACAACGTCGCCAAACAGTCCGTCACCATGTCCAGACTCTCCTCACTTCCAAACAGCACCCTGTCGCCATTCCGCTCACTGGCATCCAGCCATTTGCCAATCAGATAAATCATCTTGCCAGCGATCAACCCACGCTTCTTGCCTTCAAACGGATGTTCGTTGCCAAAGTACATCGTCTCCAAGATCGGCAGGAGTGTCTCGTGAGGGATCTCCAAATCGAGGAAGACGTCGACCGCCCAGGACTCGCCCGGCTTGGCCTCTTTAGCGCATGCATCGGCGTATTTCTCGAGGAGAGGGAGCAGCATTGGAACCGGGAATGTTGATGGTGCAGTTTGGAGGCGTCGGCCCATTTCACGGACCTTTTCGCCAACTGCTTCCCAGGGTGCGCGTTGACGGCCATGAAGCGCAGGTGCCTCGTTGTCAGTTGCATTGATAAGGTGTACCCACGAAGCCTGGATATCGGCGGCGTTGCGGTGGTCGGCAACCATGTACAGAAGTATGCAAAGGTCGTGGTAGCCACCTCCGTCAGCGTACTTGTTGAACAAGATCTCAACACTGAGGATCTGGCTGTTCAGCTCCTGAATGATCGCTGGGCGGGTCTCGTTGGTGAAGCGCGGATCGGCGCGGATGCGGCTCATGATCTCGTCTTGAATCTGGGCGATGTCCAGGAGATCAGAAACCTCGCGGAGAAGTTTCTGCTTGGATTGCCGGGCGTCGGTAAGCGCGGTCTGACGAGTGCTGGCGTTGGTGCGTGCACGAGAGAGGTAGCCGATGCGCTCTTCCAGACTGATGTCGAAATGTGATCTGGCAATGTCGAGCTGCACCGAGGCGGATTGGAGGTAGTCATTCTGGTGAGCAAAGTAGCGCCATAGCAGGTCGGCATGACCTCTGCTGTCCTGGCTACGCTTGCGCAGGTATTGGACCACGAAAGGATTGTTGATCTCCAGCAAGCGGTCTGGCTGGCCCAGCTCGCCGACATACCAATCGTAGAGACATGTGAGGAACACAGTGTCATCGGAGCAATTGACAATATCGTAAGCTTCGCTTCGCCGCTTGCCAGCAAGAGTGTGCTTGCCATCGACGGTCTCAGGACTGTTCGCAGTGGACTGGTCGAGATGCACGATCGTCATGAAGATGAGCTGGTAGCACTGCTCACGAGTCTTGAAGTCTTCCTGCCTGGGATCTCCCTCAGGCTTATCATCTCGTAGCCATGCGTGCGCTCTCCGCGACTTGTCCTTCTCAGCTGCCACATCCAGACACAACGAGATTGCACCGGCGTAGAAGGACATCTCGACGTAACGCTCAACAGCCCACTTGAGATGCTCGTAGCTGAGACTGCCCGCCACCTTCTTGAACAGTCTGTGGCTCTCATTCAAAAGTTGGCGCCCGGCATCAGTGGAGCCTGCTTCTGAGCCACGCTTGACTTGCTCTTGCGCTTTGAAGATGACGACATCGTCTGCGCTGCAGAAGCTGCCACAACGTCGACGAAGAGCTTCCGCGACGCTGTCGACGTTGCTGCCGTTTGCGATGTTGCGATTGACGATGGCTTTGACTAGATCCTTGGCCAGGTCGCGGCTCACAGTCGACACGAAGAGACGTTCGAACGTTAGTGCTCTGGCATCCTGCTTGCTCTGATCTGGTAGCAGAGCAAGGATCTCCTCGATGCGCTCATCGAAGAGCACAAGGACAAAGCTGATACCTTCGCTGATACTGCTGATGAGCTGCAGTAGACTGTTCATGGCGCGGTGTTCGCCTTGAAGTGCGATTTCCTCCTGCCGGGAGTTAACGCGACTGAGTGCGTCGGGACCAGCCAAGCCTTCGATGAAGCTGCGGTTGCGCTCAAGGAATTCGTTCAACGATGTAAGGTCTCGCTGGATCGACCGGAGCTTGGTCAAGGGGATCGTAGGCTCAAGCTTGGCACCAGCTCCAGGTACGAGCACCTCTTTGATGACGGTCACTCTCCAGATCGAGCGTACCAGACGAGAGATGTATAAGGCCATGCCTTCATGCCGTGGACTTGGACGCACGCTATCGATAGGAGCTTGGCCTTGATCAACAACATCGTTGGCGCTGTAGTCTGCCTTGCCTCCATGCTCGATGAAGGCTCTCCGCGCTTTCTCAATGACATCAGGGTCTGTAACGTTGGCAATTCTACTGTCCGCAACGTCCATTCCCTGACCACATGCCACTGCGAGAGCTGTGGCGGCAGTCTCTCCTCGTCCATAGGTGCGCACAAATCGCTTGATGTCGCCGTCGCTGCCTTCATCGTCAGACGAGCCATACTTGAGCATCGCCGCGAAGATGTCAACGAGTCGTCTTCGACGGAAGGTTTGGATTCCGGCGGACGTGACGATGGCGAATTCGGAGGATTTGACATCGTACTGGACGGCCAGCTCGTTTCCAAACCCGACAGGCTCATTGGTGGCTCCAAAGGTGTCGGTCATGCTCATGACCTGTTGCACGTTTGCTGGCAGGTCAATCCACTGGCCGTACTCTCCGTATCGGTCCTTGAGTTGATGCAGATCTTGCGGGTTCTTCAGTCGCGCTGAGTCGGGCGCAGCACAGAATACTCTATCTTTCGAGGGGTCATTCGGATGAGGTTGGAATGCCATCCAGTAGCCAGGTGCGAAGCGGTAGGACATCGTCGTTGGCGTCAAGTACCTTGAACTGCTATCGCCTTGTCCGGTCGGGGGATTCTGGTTGTATGGCGTAAGTGCGGTCTGCCCTTGCTGTGTTTGTGACTGCGGTTGCGGTGGAGGTGCGTTCGGATTCGTCGGCGGGAAGCGAATGTGCAATACTTGCATGCTCGAGGGCGGGTTTTGCGCATCTGCTTGATTCCCATAGCCGCGCGTGAGTGAAAGATACAGCCTGCAACCTGTACTCGTTGTAGCTACCAGACCAATCTTGTATGCCTCAACTGCAGTGACGACACTGATTGACGCGACCGACACTTCTCGACCAACGAGCAGCTCCGTTCTGCTGTTAAAATGACCAGTGCTTTGGAGCAGAGACTGCATCGGCCGGTTGAGGCCACCCTCAAGACGATCTTTGATCAGCCAAACCTTGATCTCACTTGTTGTGCTCAAGGTGTACATCAAGTTCCGAGTGTCGTCAATGACAAGCTGCTTCCAGCACTTCTTAGGTGCTGATGAGCCAAACATGTCACCAAAACTGACGATCTTTTCCGTAACGAAGTTTGAAGAAGTCTTGGTATGGCAGAGGCGGTTGCATCTTCCTGAGAACCAGCCTTCGTCTTGCTGGTAGTGAAATTCGTAAATGTCGTCGGTAATCGATCCGCAGAAGAAAATTCGTCCAGTCGTGCGTGAATATTCGATGAGGCTGACATTGATCCCTCGAATCGGAATGGACATCTTTGTGTTATACAGGGCAATGGTCGGCGCGCCTGTCGGAGTCGATTGAGTAGCCACGCCCAACAAGGTCATCGTGTCTGACGTGCATATAACAATCATGTGCTTGATGTCCTCGATGAACACGCCTGGCTTCGGCGCGACCAGCTTCACAGCAGTGATTGGTTGTGTACTCTCCTCGAAGCCGATGATCTCAGGGTTCGGTATAGAGTAGTCCCACAGGTACAAGCAGTTGTCGAGCGCAACCCACGCATGTGCCAGCGCCGGAAAGATGCCCATTTGCATCCCCATTCCCGCATGATTCGCTTGCTCCAACAGCCTCGGCGGGAGATCGTGCATCTTCAGTTTCTGAAACGGTAGCCATGCTGGGCCTGTCGGCAGCTCATATCCTCCACTTGTGCCTTGTATCACATATGACTCCAGCTCAGGGAAGCGCTCTTCGTTTGCAAGTGTTTCGTTGATGGTGCGCGCTGCCCGTTCCACCGGCGCAGTTGTGTGAGCGGCGGCGGCAGCTGTATTCTGCGCCGCGACGACAGACTGCTGCATGTTTTGGCGCAATGCAGCAGCATTGTTGTAGAAAATGGTGGACCCTTGCGGCGGTGGTTGTTGTGGTGTGTTCATGAAAGCGCCTGGCAGAGGGCGCTGAGGCGTCTGTGGGGCTGCGACCGTCGCCATGCTGTCGTCAAGTGTAGAGCGCGAATCTCTCTAAAGGAAGAGGAGGTTTTTGGTGCGGAGCGAGCAGCGCATTACTCGTGAATGGTGTTCGTGTTCGGAATCGTGGTGCTGTTCGAACGGGTTGCGCGAGAAGGTCGCGATTATTGATGCAGGTCGTGGATGTCTTTGCGCATGTGAATGAACGTGCCTCGCGCAGCCGGAGGACGAAGTGCTGTCTCGTGAAACTCGCTCCAATGCTGCAACAAGCAATGGTCTCAGCTCTTTCTATGCAATTGAGAATGTTGGTGTTGCGATGCAGAGCGAGCTCCCAAACTTTAATCGCGACTACGGGCGGCTATAGAAGCCAAACGCTCCGAATAAGGTAGCTCTGGATTGTGCTTCAACAAACAATCAGAACTACACTTCACGCAACGGTCCAACAACATCACAATGTCTCTCAGCGCAACACGATCTCTGCTACGCTTACGACTGGCACTCCGTGCAAGCTATACCTGCCCACAATGTCGAACGTACGCAACGCCAGTTCCACCGGCTCCGCCTCTCCTCCTCAAGCTCAAGGGAGACCTCAAAACAGCCATGAAAGCAAAAGACACCAACCGTCTGAACGTTTTACGAACCATCCTCGCCGAAGTGACAAACTCAGCCAAGAGTCCCAACCCAATCAAGTCTGACATGCAATTGCTGGCTCTACTACGGAAACGTGCCGCGGCCGCGAAGAATGCTGGAGATGAGTTCAAAGCTGCAGGACGGGAAGATCTGGTAGAGAAGGAGGAGCAACAGGCGGCTATGATGGAAGAGTATGCAGGAAGTGTGGAGACTCTGTCAGAGGACGACATCAAAGCAGCTATCCGCGGCGTTGTCGATGGTGCCGAAGGTGATAAACCGAACATGGGAGTGGTCTTAAAGACGTTGCTGGGACCTGGTGGAAGCTTGGAGGGCAAGCCAGTGGATCGTGCGGTAGTCGCCAGACTTGTGAAGCAGGTCATCAGTGGAGACTCATGATGAAGTCGATCGAATCGATCAGATTATGCTGGTCAAGCTCCAAGGACACCTTGCTCAAGACAGTCATCGTCCGGCGTCGCGAGATAGCGTGTGAAGGACGTCGCGTGGACAACGACGAAAGGAGCATTGAGCAGGTCTTCTACCGTCTCGTTGTTACCATGGAAGTCAGCCGGACTCAAAAGCCCGAAGCCATCGGACTACGCCTCAAATGCACAGCCGGCCCCGGCGGTATATGCGCGGCGTCGGCCAGCAGCCCAGCATTGTTTCCGACTGGGCTCTACAAGCTGACAGAACGCTCATATGAAAGCAGCATAAAGAAGACCAGCCATATGTACAAAAGATGACACTCCTCTCCAACTTTCCGAGCCCGCTCCCATCTCCAATGCTTACAACCCCATCCCTGCAATCCGAGCCCTCCGTCCCATATCCCTGTCCGGCTTCATATCGAGCCCGAGCTCCCTATAAGACCCAGCCGATGACAACACTTTCCTCTCTCAACCTTAGTTCTAACTCCCACACACCTCAACTCTGGAGACCGGCAACACCAGCAGTCGCCAACTACCAACCAAATACACAAACCCAATCCAGAACGCGCAAAAATGCCAACTCCCATCCTCACCCGCAAACTCGACACCCTCTACCTCGCCTTCTTCATCCTCCACTTCGTCAACATGCTCTGCGTCGACTTCGTACCCCTCTACCCTCCCGCCTGGACGCCCACCGCCCTGCTCGACCTGCGGAAGTACTACATCGAGACCGTACGCCAACGCCTCCTCCTGTCAATCAGATTTCCAACCAACATCCACTTGCTAACACGCTCCATCCCCCAAACAGTACGCCGACCGCCAATTCACCTCCCCCACAGCCTGGTTCCACCTCTACACCTTCATCGAAGTCATCTACCACCTCCCTCTGACATGCTGGGCCATACCCGCCTTCATCCGGGGTACGTCCTCCTCCTCACCACCCGCTCATACATGCAACCCACGAAAACTCAACTAACATCGCCCGGCGCCTTCCCATAGACGACCCATTAATCCCCCTCCACGTCCTCATCTTCGCCCTAGAAGCAGGCCTCACCACAGCGACCTGCATGGCCGACATTCTCAGCTGGGAGGACTTCAGCAGCGAGCGGAAGAATGCTCTGATGACGTTGTATGGGCCGTACTTGGTTTTGTGTAAGTTCTCTACACCCTCCGTCAAGAGTTTTCCGTGATCGTGAGAGGAGTTTTTGCTGACAGGTTCCATCTGCGAACAGCGACGCTCATGGGGTTCGACATGTTCTTCCGCTTGAGCAAGACACTCAGAGCGACGGGTGGAAAAGCAAAGCGAACCTGATCAGACTCCCATCGATAGCATTGCACGACTGTGAGGATGGGAATGGAACCTGATGTTTGGACAGATTGAGAGGAATTGCTAGCTGTCTCTGTGAGAACGACTAGTATCAACACTGTGGGAGCGGTGTCTCTCTCTCATGTTACAACCATGCAAAAACGCCTTCATCAGAAATCAAACGACGGTGGCTCTCAGCTCTTTCCGTCTCGCGTAGCGACCATGATACTCCATCGCTCCGATGACCGGACCCATCCATATCGCAGCAGAGACTCCGCAGAGCTCGCTATGCATAGCAAAAAATCCCAGCAAACTCCATTTCCTGCAAAACGCCCTCATGAAACATTGCTGTCGTGCTCCTCATCATCTCGTATCTCTCCTCTCGTACTGCTGGGTAGCTCCATGTCTACCAACGTCGTGAGTTCGCCTTCACGATCTGCTCCCAACGCTCCTTCTCCCTCAACTCCTTGCGCTCGACAGCAGCACCGACGCCGTAAGCGACTGCGCTACCACCAAGACCCACAGCCAGCGCCCAGCGGACACGGCTACCCCAGCCGTACTTGCGACGAAGGACGTCCTCGTTGGCGGAGTCGCGGCGAGCCTTCTTACGGCCGGAGAAGACACGCTCCTCACGACGAACGCGTGGGTAGTGCTTGATCTCGATATCGTTGGCATTGTCGTAGGAGATGCTGTCGGCGTTCTTGGCCTCCGTACGGGTTGTGCCATCGATGGGATTGACGGTGTGATTCAAGGGCTCGACGAGGTTGGTGACAGGCTCAGCTTGAGTGTCGGCGGACTTGAAGAGGCCGTGGTCGACGAGGGAGTGCGAGGCCTCGTCTTTCAAATCGGCGGTCTCCTTCAGCTTCTTGAAGACGAGTAAGTCCTTGCTACCGTAAATCACTTGGTATCCGCTCTGCTGGAGCTCGGCGAAGTGAGGTACGAATCTGGCGGGCTGATACAACTGGGAAAGGGCGTCCGGAATGGAGATGGCGGACTCGTGACCAGTGACGTTCGATGAGGTCGTGGCTGTGGAGAAGAGGTCGTTGCCGGAGTCATACGCCAGAATCTTGTACACCGGTGGCTGCTCCCACTGAGCTGTGTCATCCCTAGCAGGCGAGTGGGCAGGCAGCTTCGCGATGTTCTTCGCCACGATCTGATCCTGATTCTTGATCTCGTCCAAAAGCTTGTCCGTCTCGGCAGGGTCAAAGGGCTTGCTCGGATGCGCATCGTCGTACTCCTGGAGGGCTTTCTCCGTCGTCGCGATCTCGGCAGCATCCTTGTCGGCGGAGGCCTGCATCTTGGCGATACTCGCCTCGTTGGCCGCAATAGCCTTGTCTTGTGCCTTGACCTCACTGACAAGTGCATCCGTCTCGGCCTTGTCGAAGACGTGCTTGTTTGGGTGAGCATCATCATACTCCTTGAGCTTCAGTTCCGTCACCGCGCGAGCTGTCGCAGCCCGCTGATCAGCCAGCTTCTCTGCTTTGATTCTCGCCTCGTTCGCCGCGATCATCTTGTCTTGCGCCTTGATCTCCTTGATGAGCTCTTCGGTCTGAGATTTGTCGAACTTGTACTTGTCCGGATGAGCTTGGTCGTATTCGGCGAGATACTTCTTGGTCTGCTCAACCTCGGCGAACGCTGCCTGCTCTCGCATCATCTGCGCCTTGGTCTTGAGAGCGCTCTCGGCTGCAACTTTATCCTGCAACTTGATTTCCTTGACAAGAGCGTCGGTCTGTGACTGGTCGAACTTGTACTTGTCTGAGTGTGCCTGATCGTACTCCTCCCAACACTTCTGATCTTCTGCGACCTCGCGGACAGCTTGCTCGCCACGGAGCTTCTCGGCCTTCTTTTGAGCTTCGGATGCAGCGATGATTTGATCTTGGCGCTTCATGTCTTGCAGCAGACTCTCAGTCTTCGACTTGTCGAACTTGTGCTGGTTGGGATGGGCCAGGTCAAACTCGTTCCAGCACTTCTCATCCTCGGCGACTTCGCGCATGGCTTGTTCGCCGCGGAGCTTCTCAGCCTTCTTCTGAGCTTCAGATGCAGCGATGATTTGATCCAGTCGCTTCATGTCCTGAAGGAGACTCTCGGTCTTTGACTTGTCAAATGTGTGACGATTGGGGTGAGCGAGGTCGAACTCGTTCCAGCACTTCTCGTCCTCGGCGACTTCGCGCATGGCTTGCTCTCCGCGGAGCTTCTCAGCCCGCCTCTGAGCCTCACCAGCAGCGACCATCTTATCCTGACGCTTCATGTCCTGGAGGAGGCTCTCGGTATGCTTCGGTGTAAACTTCCACTTATCGCCAACCTTGTTCTCATGCTCGGCGAGGCGTGCGAGATCCTCATCACTGAGACGCTTTCCTGCATCCCAGTCCTTGATCTCCTTGTCGCGTGCGGCTTGCTCGGCGAGCAGCTGGTCAGTGTCCTCCGGCTTGAATTGCCACTTGTCGCCGACTCTCTTCTCGTGCTCCGCGAGATACTTGTCCAGACCGACATCTTTCGTGGTGACGGAAGGGCCGGACGATGGTCTCTTATACCATCGCGAGTCCTTGGCATACTTGCCGATGTTAGCGGCGTCGAAATCGCCCTCGGCTTGGGTGAACTCGGCAGGCTGGACCTTGTCGGCGAGAGCGGTGTTGGCTTTGGCGAGCTCATGCTCAAGGTCGCGGATGCGCTCGAGATGCATGTCTGCATGAATGCTGCTTTGCTTGTAGGCTTGGTTGAGCTCGTCTTTGAGGTCTTGCACCTTGGAACTGTTCTTCTTCTGGGCGTTGTCAAGCTCAAGTCGTAGCTCGTTGATGTATTCGACGTGCATGCCAGCGTTGACGCTGCTCTGCTTGTACGCCTCGTCCACCACCTTCTTCATGTCCTTGATCTTCTGCACGTATTTGATGCTCTTGCTGTCGCTCGCCAGCTCGGTCTTCAGCGCTTGATTCTCTTTCACCAACTTCTCGTACTCGGCCTTCGGAACAACGCTCTCTTCGGGCTTGAATGGCGAACCACGAGTGCGGGCAATTCTCTGCTGCTGAAGGACGTCTTCTTGCTGGTTCCAGTTGAGAGGGACACTCGATTGCTGGATGCTGTCACCGGTATCCTCGTGAGCTGCAGAATCGTCGGGCTCAAATGGGATCGAGCGACGCTCCTTAGGCTCCATACGCTGCACGGCTGGTTGCAAGGCTTGCTTCTTCTTCTGAGATGACTGCTTCGACGGGAAGAACCACATGGGTGGCTTTCCCGAAGGAGGAGAAGAGGATGGTGGTGCGGAGGCGGGTGGAGCGGATGAAGGAGGGGTAGAAGCGGGAGGAGCAGATGACGAAGACTTGGTGCTGAACGATGCACGATCTTGCACACGTCTACCCATGTTGGCGCGGACGTCCTCTGCGGTGAGCTTGTCGAGGTCATTCTCCGACCTCGGTGTCGCTTTTGTCAGTGCGGATGTCTTGACATTCCTCTGGCCGATGGAGGTGTTGAGGAGAGAGGGGAAGTAGACGGCGGTCTTGGCCTCGTTGGCCGACGCGGTGGGGACGTGGATCGCTTTGCGAGACGCATCGCGCTGGGAGTCTGAAGGAATCATACGATTAGTGATCGGATCGTACGTGGAGTAGCCGTAGTTAGTTTGCTGCCCATTTGGGGCATCGGCATCTTCGGTGGCATCCTTCGACTGTTGGCGGTTGGCAAGGCGGACGGCATTGGCAGGCGTTGGCGGAGTCTGTCCGGTGGCGTGAGAGTCTGCAGAGATGTTAGCGAATACAACCTCGGTCAAATCGTGATGGGGCTGATAGCAACCAGTGCTGTCGCGGGACCACGGCCAGAACGGCTCCAGACCCTTGCCGGTCAAGGTCCCATATGGAGTCGCAGCCAGCTTCTTCATCGCCTTCATGCGTTGCTCCCACTCCTTCTCGTGTTTGCAGAGCTCAAATCGGCTGCGATTGGCAAGGTCGTCATCGGTCTTGAAGAATTGTCCGACTTGAGTGAACAGGCGAAGCTGCTTCGGGCCGATGATTCGCTGGCGAGCGAGACCACCATCCCAGCTGCTGCGACGGCGCACTTTGTCGAGGAGCTTTGCCTGAGTCTTGAGAGTTCGATGGCGGACACAGCGGTAGAATGCTGGATCGATGCGGGAGGGATAGTCCGACGGACGTCCCCAACTCCACATGCTACGAGTGTGTGTGATGAGTTCGTGGGTGGGGTGGATGGTGTTAGTCGGTAATGTGGTCCGCATGGCCGCGGTCGAGGACAATGAGTGGTGTCTCGCCGGGAGGAGGCTCTTGTGGAGGTGTTGGGTCAACATGGTGACGTTGGTGTGTGTGTGTTGCCTGGAAAGGCGTATTTGTGTTGGGTAGAAGTGTCTGGTTTGGTGATATGACTTGGTGGTTGATATGTGACCGCACCACGCGAGCGAGGCTAATCGCAGCGGTGACGAGTGCTGCTGGATCTGGTGATGACCATGGACTGTTGATGCAGTCGTAGAGCAAACAATGATAGAAGATGCTTCCGCAATGGATAGCGAGGACACGGCGGACACGTCGACAGCTGGAGGATCGCTGGACGTGTGGATGTTGATGTGTGTGGTAGAGGGAAGAGGGAGGAGGATGGGAAGGAAGACGTGATAGCAAGCAAGCTGGTCGGTCGTCGAGCTCCAAAGTCCCGCGCTACCGCCTGTATCGATAGCAGTACCCCGCGTTCAATCTACACGGCAGGCACGCGAGTGCTATCGGCCAATAGCAGCTTGTTGTTTCTGAAGCTGGTCCAACGCTAAGGAGCGCTAAGGAACTCCGCCGCGCCGACCCGCAGCTCCACCTGGACTCCACATCGAAGTGAAGCGTCATCACCTGGGGAGAGTGAACGTCAAGACACCGACTTCATGCCGGGCAGTGTAGAGGTACAGTAGGTGATGCATTGGCTATCGTCGTTCGTGAGCAAACGGCAAGAGTAGATACCAGTGCGTGAGGCGTCAAGTATCGTCCAGCCCCGTCGCCTCAGGCATACCTTATCTTTTGCCCAGCCTCGATCCGTCTCGGCTCCTCGAATGTTCTCCGCTGCTGAACAATTCGTAGGCAGACCAAGACACGCATTCACCAACAAACACTTGTCGCCTCCTGATACCTCCGATACAAAACTCGCCATCGCTCATCATGGCGGCCGCATCACGTACCCTCAACCCTTCGGACGACAGCTCCCGCAAAATGGACTCCGGCGACGTGGAAGCAATAGGTGCTCACTGCCAAATGGAGTACTGCCGAACGCTCGATTTTCTACCTTTTCGATGTGAAAGCTGTCAAGGGTGTGTAAGTATCGCCAACCTGCTACCTCCTACCTCCCACTAACATACCATTCTTTTCCAGCAAATTCTGCTCCGACCACCGCACTGAAACAGCCCATTCCTGCACCCACGCCGGCGAGTGGGCTAAACGACGAGCTCTCGCCAACCAAGGTCCTCAATCACGCCTACCGTTCAGTCCGAAACCTTCGATCCTCACTCACGAACAACAATGTTCCTCGCCCAGCTGCAAAACATTGATCAACACCCCTCTTGTGACGGGCGTGCACTGCGACAAGTGTCGGCGAGAGTACTGCCTCAAACATCGCTTCACCTACGACCACGACTGCAAGAATCTGACACCGTTGGGAACGAGATCGGACGGACAACAGACGCAGAAAGAAAAGGGTCTCGCGGCGTTGAGTAAGCTGAGAGCCTGGGGAGCTGCGAAGAAAGCAGCAATGCCGAAGCCTGAGATACGACAAACAAAAGCGAAGCAATCGGCTGCGGCATCACTAGCTGCTACTGCCACGTTGAAGAAGACCGCAAAAGGCGACGACAAAATTCCGGTCGACAAACGGATATATCTATACGTCGAAGCGAGCTCGGATACCATCACCGCCAAAATCCCAAAGGGTAATTTCTTCTACAGTAAAGAGTGGAGTGTGGGCAGAGTCCTGGATCTGGCGGCCAAGAGTCTGCAGGTTGCGAATTTGAATAATCGGAGCGAGAGCGAGGAGGACAAGTTGAGGGTGTTTCACGTGGAGGGAGGCCGACTACTGGAGTTTGGAGAGAAGCTGGGACAAAGTGTCGGGACGGCAAATACGATTGTGTTGTTGCGGGGAGTGGGACCGGGAATGGCGCCGACGCCGGAGCGAGCATGAGGGAGCAGGTGTGAGAACTGAGACGACGATAGAGTGGTACGGCAGGGCGGCAGGGATGGCGCAAGGCTCGGCGAATGAACGATGTCAATCGATTGCATCCGGAGTGGGCTGGGGCGGCGGTCCAGGACAGGCTCTGCATGTTCGGAGCTAGGAGACTGCACAGATCAGTTCGGCGAGGCACTTTGAGGAGTATCAGGCGATGACACGCCGAGCTTGCAGACACGGCGAGTTGTCCCGGGACAAGTACGGCGCCAGGTCAACGACAAGCACATCGACATGGACGACGACAAGTACCACGATGAATACGGCAGCACGTAGAAGATTCCTGCAGCATGTCGGAACCAAATTGAAGCAATCGAAGGAGATCATGCTTCTTTCGTCATAATCCAGCACAACCTTGGGAAATGCGCTGTCTGATAGAAAGTTTGTTGGAGCGCAAGGGCTGGGCGTGTTAGCTCTTGCAGTAGGTCTTGTTTCTTCGTGGCACTCGCTACGTGAGTGAGATGGCACATTCGTCAGCTTCTGACTCCGCTATGCTGCGAGGCAGTGTTGAGGGGAGAGTTTGATGTGGTGTGGTCTGTGGTAGAATGAGAAAGAGGGACGCAGAGCTGGAATCTGAAGGGACAAGAACTGAGAGTGGGAAGTTGAACGACGATTTACACCTTGCGAACGATCGTAGTGACGAACGAACTGTGAGGGTTCGAGGAGATAGGTCCGTATTATTCCATTGCGCACAATCTGGTCCTCCTAACGCCGAGACCCAAGGTGAAGCATCAACCATGGCCGGAAAACAAAAGAGTGTCGAGGGGGGGCTAATGTACACTGGTACTGATCGCCGGCAAAACCCAACGCGCCCGTCCGGAGACGCCGAATACAGTACCTGGTAGTTTCGGTCCACAGCTTCCCTCTCGTTCTTGTCGGCTCACAGAGTGAACAGGACTCGTTCGACGACTTCCGATTGTTCCTCCTGACCTCGCCGTTCCTGCTGCTCAAGAAGATAGAGCTTATGGGCGTTGACTTCGGTCGCATCGTCCCTTTTCTCCAGAAACATGTCCTCCGCCTCTGCCATTGAGCCACTGACGGGGAACCACGCGACCGCGGCCACCAGGGTATAGATATACCTCGGGTTCAAATTCCTGGCGTTCGCGATCCATCGTGCATTGTGATCGAACAACTTGATCATGTCGAATCTGTCCGAGATCAGGCTTCCCAAAGAGAAGCTTCCCGTCCGCTCTTTGGACCTGTAAGTCCATTCCAAAGTGGGTATGCCTGCTCTGCCATATTTGTCCGTCGATTTGATTGCGATAGTGCCGACCATTTTGCCGTTAGGGAAAGGTGCCGGTCTGGTCATGTCCGTGTGGAGATCCTTATCACCCTTTCTGCCAGTTTTGGACTTCTCATCGCCGAACATCGTGCAAGCCACGGCTCTGGGCCCTGTATAGTCCTTGTCAAATCCATCTAGGGAATTAGGCAGGGTGTTTACACAGAAGTAGCCTGGGTCGCATTTGGAGTGGACTATGCGGTCCAGGCTGTATAACCTCCTGCCGTCCCTATCGCTGCTGGAGCACATGAATTCGAATTGATTCTCACCCAGGCATCGCCGCCGTTCTGGCGGAGAGTACTTTCGGTCATACAAGATTCGGCAGATCTGAGTGAAACGCTAGAGTCGTATATCAATGAGTGGACTCTTCGTCTTCGATACCAAAGAAAGATAGCACACTTACAGGCCGGTAGTAGGAGAGCCCGGCACGCTTGGCAAGTTCCTTCCCGGGAACGGGCGTTGCGAGGGCTGCCGGAGCCAAGAGGAGCGCGAGGCAGAGATTTTTGAGCAACATGACGGCGAGAACGTTGGCGTATAGTTGTGTTGAAGAAGAGCGACAAGGAATGAGGAGAGCTGTCGATGAAGAACGACGAGTTCGAAGAGCTCTCTAAGAGCTTATATGCACGGCCGACTTGGTACTGGAACGGCGGAAGGGCCTCTTCATGAACGAGGATTGGTAGGATAACAGTACATTGACACATCCGAGCGAGCCAACGGGGGTCCGACCATACATGCCCGAGCGTCTGAAGAGAACATCATAAAGTCGCCGGCAGTACGTGCTATGCCGGTAGGTCGGCAGTGATAGGTCGGTATCGACAGCATATATCCTTGTGTAGAACGACCCGTGCATCCGCGAAGCATGGCTTGAGAATCGAGATTGCGCCCATACATGCCCAAGTGCTATTCATCGCCTGGCACTTTATTATTCATCGCCTGAGGAGTTACGTGCTCGGACCCTGGATTTCTTAAGATCCTTACTTTGCCCTCTATCGCAATGTTAACATAACCGCATGGGGTAAGAGCAATTAAACAGTGTGTAGTGTGTAGTATTGTATTGTATAAACACGCTCGTGTAATTTATATATCTATATATAGTGTAGTATAGGTAGTAGAGATAGTAGAAGTAAAAGTAAGGCTAAAAAGTCCTTAGAACGCCGGCGTAGATCTCTTACTTACGGAAACGTCTACTCTTATAGTAAGATACGTCGATTGCCGGTATATTCGATAATTCCAAGCTAGCTAATAAGAGCGCTAGAAACTCCTTTAGTTTTAATAACTAAGGAGGTCGAAATCGAGGTAGTTTATACGCTAGTAGGCTCGCGGTATAAGGGATCGCTATAGCTAGCGGTCTAGCGGCTCTTATTACTAAGGCTAGGTAGGATAATATTAGTAACGCTACTACTAATAGATCCTATAGTAGTAAAGCCCGCCGTAGTAGTAAGGGCTCTACGGAAGCGGTCGATAATGTTACTAGCTCTAGGTATTATATTAGCTAGACGGTAGTAGTATCGTTTAAGAGCTCTATAGATAATATTACGGCTAAGGCTACTACTACTAATAATATTGCGGCTAAGGCTACTACTACTAACAATATTACGGCTAAGGCTACTACTACTAATAATATTACTAATAATATTACGGCGGTGCTATTAAACCTACCGCTAACTAAGACCTTACTATCGCCGCTATACGGTTAGCAATTAAGTCCTCGTTTAGTACTACTACCGGCTTGTTATTATACGGTCTATTACTATAGTAGTGCTCTATATACTTCGTGCCGGCCTTTACGTAGCGGCACTAGCGCTTCTAAGGGTTGTAGCCTAACCTATATCTATAGTCGAGTTGTTACGAGGGCGTTAGCGGTAGTAGTAGTCGTAATAAAGGATTACTAGGCTCTTTATTACGGCGGCGTACTATCGCCGCGTCCTTAGTATCTTAAGTAAGCCGCTCCGGTCTAGTTATCTTACGTCTATTACTCTTAGGGCTATGTTACTACTACTTCCGCTTGTTCGTACGTATAAGAGGGTCGTAGATCGTTGTCGCTATAATCTTAGGCGGTAGCCGGCCGCCTAGAAGGATCTATACCTTCTCGTAGATACTATAGTTAAGCGTTAGCGGTAGACCGGAGGTTATCTAGCCTATAAGATATGCTCCTATCTCGTATAAACAAGGCGTGCTAGTCTTAGCTCTAAAGGTATAAGTACACGCCGGCGGCTCGTCTATCTTCTAATATTACTTCTACTTTATAATCTACTTGTTCGTTATCCTTAACGCCTCCTCGTATACTATACCGACGACTCTTAACTAGAAGGGGATGTCTCTAAACTATTTAGAAGCGAGGCCTTTAGCCTTAGTAATAGACGCCTTATACCGGTTAATAAGGTAGTCGTAGTAGGGCTCTATCGAGTTAAAGAGGCTAAAGATATCCTTCCTCGCGGACTTTAGCTATACCTTTAATCCTCCGTATGCACCCTTATATAGTAATATCGTTGTAATACTATAACTATAGATGTTCTTTATCTATGCCTTAACGTAGAACTTCTTCTCTTAGTTCTACTATGTATTCGGAAGGTAGATGTCGTAGAGGTAGATCTACGCCTTCTTCTTATCTACTATTAATAGCGTCCTCTTATCCGTAAAGGAGTCTATAAGATCTTCTTCGGCGCTAGCCTTATATTTAATGCACAAGCGTTCGAAATCGTCCGGCGTTAGTACGTTAAGGTAGGCTCTATATCCCTTAAGCTACTTCTTCGTTACCTTCTTGCGTATAGTTATTAGCTTCTTACTATGCGCTCTTAGAGGCACGATATTTACGTAGAACTTCGCGTCGGCGTTGCTCTTAACGGCGGCGTTTATATGCTACATATAGAGCCGGTATAGCATACCTAGAAATACCGCCTCGAAGGACCTCTATATCTGTCTATTATAGTCGTATATTATATATAACGGCTCGTTAATGCTATTCTCGTCTAGATAACGCTTAATCTATTACTATGCCTAAAGGAAGCTACCCTTAGTCTTGTCTAGCATAAGAACGTAGAGCATAGGAAGGTAGATGCCGGTGCAAGTGCGAATTACTAATACTATTAGTAGCATGCTATATTAATTCGTCTTATAAGTGCAGTCGACGAGCTAAACGTCGCTGTTGTCCTTAAAGATCTATAGTAACTCCGGATTAACCTATGCTAGCCCTTTTAGAGTCTATATTGCATTGTCCTTTAATAGTAGACTATGCTAATATCCTTTGTCCTATAGAGTTCTTAAAACCCTCTAGATTAGCGTAAGACCGTCTAGTTGCTTAAGGCGTATTAAATACTATGTATTGTAGATATCCTTGAGCACCTAAGGAGTAGTATTAGACCTTACAACGGTGCGGTTAGGCTAGGTTAGGTTTTAGAAACCTAAGTTGGAATTTAGGTGCGGCTTTACTAGGTTTACCGCAAATTTTAGGATAA